>PVHP010030396.1:0-21895 GCA_004024765.1 Zapus hudsonius | reverse complement strand
TCTCATAAATAGAAGCAGAAAGCAATATAACATTAATTACATATTGCTAGTTCATGTTTGTGTGAATGTGCGTATGGGTGTGTGTGTGTGTGTGTGTGTGTGTGTGTGTGTGTGTGTGTGTGTGTGTGTGTGTGTGTGTGTGCCACTGTGCACATATGGCTGTCAGAGAATAAACTCAATGCACTGGTCTTTGCTTTCACCTGTTTCACACAGGATCTTGTTATTTTACCACTGTGAACACTAGACTACCTTTCTAATAAGCTTTGGGATTCCCCTGAATCCACTTCCCATTGCCTTAGTCTCATCAGGATGACAGACGCATGTGGTGCTTGCCCAGTTTTCCTTGGGTTTCGGAGAGCCAAACTGAGGAGTGCACAGCAAACACTTTTAACCACTGAGCCATCTTGACCGCCCATTAGCATATGTTTTAGATGATGCCATTGTACTTTTAGCAATGTGTTAAATTCATTTTTGTAGACATTCTGAGAGATAGTATTCTTCTTAGCCAACAAATGTCATCAATATATCATATGTACCCAAGAATCACTTCTGATATTTTCATTTAACTCAAAATACGTGTCGTTATCAATAATGGTATTAAGGTTCCAAATGATAGCCCTCTCGATGATAGAAAACCTGCTTTCAATCAATAAAAAGCTTTACTGCATTCACAGCTATTCTGGGACATAAGCGAGTCTTTAATAGCTCTTTCATTCTTTCATATAGCATGCAGACAGGCTATTACTGACATGGAATTGGAAGCAGATAAAGCAACACAAAGCTTAAAATTGATGGAAATACTTCAAACTATTTCCGGAGGAAAAGTCTAAATCCAACTAAGAAAATTACACATTACCATTTTGAAATGAAGTTGTCACTCTGAAAAGCAATTTGCAAAAATAAAAGTTGGTCAAGTAATTTAAAAATTGAGATTAGTGTCAGTAGAGTGGTAGATATTAAAAAGTTTACCTAGTAGTCTAATCATGAAATAAAAAATAGGTTTTCACTTGAAATAAATGCAATTTCTAACCATTAGATAAACCCAACACACAATAATTTACTGTTGTTATTCTTATTATTTAGAGTTGTAATCACTTCTCAGTTTGGTCTGATTAGACGTGACAATATGAAACATTCAAGTATAATCATTTATTACTGAATGTTATGTTATCCTCAGCAAATTTATTTTCGTATCCTTTCATCAGTTTATATTGATCAGATAACTATATCACACAGCAAATAATTATGCCTAAATCTTAGTTTGATATATGCATCTCTCAAAAAAGTTGTGCATACACACATGCACATACATATTAGTATATATAATTTTCAAAAATGTCATATTTTCCTGAAAATAGTTATTGAAAATTATTTAAAATACATATATTTTCATATATAATGTACATATATATTATATCTGGACCCTTTAACAGTAAATAAATATTTTAATGAATTTACTAAAAGAAGATAACTTTTTTATTGTCCATAATGAGTTACAATACTTTTGTGAAAAATGTTGCTGATAAATTTTTCTATTCTATGGATTTTTCTCTCAATTTATTACCTCATTGGTTAAACCCTTTAGATTAGTTGGTACTCAGTTTACAGAATATTCTAAGTTAAGTATCTATTTGGGGAAGAGGGTTTTTTTACTTAGACTTGTGTGATTTTCACTGTTCTAATTTCCATCATTTCCGTTACTCAGAGTAAACCAATATTGAACAAAACTGACAGTAAACTCTACCAAAGCCACAAGTGACTCACTTATGACTTTACGTTATCTCTACCATGACTTAGACCACTTCAGTTACAATAATTTCAATGATTTATTGAAACTTTTCTTTCTTCAACTTCTCATTCCCTCACTCCCCCATATTCCCTCCTTTTCCTTCTCTCCTTGGAGAATTATCTTCCAGAGAGCTGCTGCTCAATCTGTCATCATGTACCATGTACCCACCGAGGTTCTCTCGTGCCCCCCTTCTTCCTGCATGTTCTAGGGTACCTAAATGCTTGAACCAAAAGCTTTCTGCCACAAAAGTGAGGAGCCTTGACACACATTCTTCTTGCTTCAATTTTCCCTGTGTTCTAGCAATGCTCTTCTTTACTGGATAGCTATTACGATAGGCATCCAGCCCCCAGAAGGCAGTTAGTGTAGTGCTGGAAGGCACTGCACAGGCTGCCAGGGGAAACTGATCATTGCACTTTTGACTCCACACAATATGAGTTTCCCAGTAGTGAACCCAGAACCACTCCAGGCAGCTGTTGGGCCACAGCTAGGATCACAGTGACATAGGTTAGATTTGTGCTGTAAATGGCTTGAGCCTGAACAGCAAATGAAAGGATTTCATACAAATTATGTTTGAAGAACTGTCTACAAATGTAGTCAAGTAGTATGTTGTTTTTCAACATAAGGCACTCCATGCTTTATATGATAGTAACCTAGGTGTTAATGGAATAAACATGGGAAAATGGATGAAAACTAAATAACGTAGCATGATGGGCCATACACTGCATGATATATTCCAGTTCTAAAAATGATAAATAGACTGTGCATGGTGCTCACAGCTTTCATCCCAGCACTCGAAAGGATGAAGTAGTTCAGGTGAAGTAGCTGAAGTGAGTTCAAGACAAGCCTGAGCTGCAGAGTGAGTTCTAGGTCAGTCTAGGCAAGAGTGAGCCCTACTTCAAAAAAAAAATTAATAGTAATAAAAAGAACCCTCTCTGGATTTCACGGCTTTAAATTCACTCGTTGCTAAAATTTATGTAGTCTAGCTTTCAATATATAAACAAAGAAAAATATAAATAAAAATGATAAATAAAGCCAGGTGAGGTAACTCGTGCCTTTAATACTAACATTTAGGAGGCAGGAGGGTTGTCATAGACTGAATGCCAGGCTGGGCTACAGAGAGAGTTGTAGGTCAGACTGGACTAGACTGAGGCCTTGCCTCAAAAAATTACAAATAACAGAGGAAAGAAAACTGGTGCATTAGGAAAAGAGGAAATGTGTTGAAAAGATAATATAAAAGGATGAGAATAAAGTATTTGGGCTAAAACAATAGATATCCATACAAACTCATGACCTTTTAAAATATAATCGCACATTTCTGAGGAAGGTCTCAGCTTTGGGCATCACCTTTTTGCTGCCAGTATTCATATACATTTCTGATAGTTTTAATCACCAAAGTTTTGAATGTTATGCAAAAAAATCAAGGTGTGCTTTAAATATATTGATTTTAAATAAACAATAGAATGCACGGAACAATTTGTAAACTCTGTAACGATAAATATGTATCACTAAGTGTGAAGAAAATAAATTTAAAAGATGTGACAATCAACCATCATTGCAGTCAAACAGTGATATATGAAAACAAATACATAAAACTGGTTCTCTGAAAATTTTTGAATCACTTAAGTACTTTGAATGTTCTAATATTATGAATATTCTAATTATATAAAGTTGAGATATAATAGTTGGTTATGACTGCAGCAATGAAAAAATATGAGCCAAATGATAAGTGACATTTATTTTAAATACTGTGCCTTTAGTTTACATTTTTCTAGGTACTAAAATTATGAACATGAATCAATCCAAGGTTTCTAGCAATCTATGCACAAAAGCTTGATAAATAATATTAATATAATCAATCATATCCTTGTTATCACCTTCAAAAGATCTAAATGCAGAGAGAGTATATAAAAACTGGAACTAAGTTATCATATGCATAGAAAAAGTAATCAATTAACTTTAGTTCAATTGCAAGGTTCCAGAATGAATACATTAAATCTAATTATTGTATTCTTTCATTGATTCAAAATGTTCTATCATGAAAATATGTTCTGTCATAATTTTAAAAAATTGATACGGTAAAAGAAGTCAGGAAAAAGAAAGGCTAGTTTAGTTTGCTTAATGTGTTTCATTTTAACTACACAATGGGGAGGTATTTAAATTTAAACTGAAAGAACAATGTGATTTAAGAACTCCTCAGAAAGATCCATGGGTGTTGCTAAGGAATCCCTCCCTCAGCTAACTGTGCCTTCCTGTGTATATGCCTCCTATGTGATAGCACTTGACAGAACCAATAACCCTAGAAATCCAGGTGTCTGATGCTTTTTAAAAAATGTTGTGTATTGATTCTTAAAATCAAGTTTAACAAATCCATCTATTCTCAGGAAAAATATTAGAATTTACTTACAATCTAAAATCCTGCTAAGTACCAACATATAGTATTTTGGGGGTAATAGAAATAAATGTTTATTATGCCAAGGCTTATGAATATTTTTTCCAGATGATTTTTAAATATTTCAAAACCATTAATTTTTTTGAAATTTCTCATAATTTCTCTGAACCGATATTTTTTTGCTTATGTTATGTTAGTGTCTCAGTTCACTTGTCCATGTTAAGCAGTCACTACCACAAATAAGGGAAAATGCTCATTGTATGCTTCCAAAAAGCAGTAAGGTAGATATCATCAGACGTTACACATCTATTCTGCATGTTACAGAGAAGCTCAAAGGGAATGACTTTTACTAAAATATAATCATACTCACAGAGAAACCCTACCTTGACATGACTTCTACAGAAATCTAAAAGTTCAAAGACAGTTGTCTGTGGTCTTACACATAGAAATAAATACATTTTTGTGGCTAGAAGTTTGAATGTATACCCACCATAGACTCAGGGGTTTCTTTTGTTTTGCTTTTTTTTTTATTGTCCATAATGAGTTACATTATTTAATGGGCAAAAGATGAGTTGTTATCCCCAGTTCCCCAACACCCCATTTCCCCGTACCCAATCAGCTGAATATCATCCTCTGTGGGCAGTCTGGATCAGTCCTTAGGGCAGGGAATCATGGATAGCCTAGGAGTCAGCCAGGTTCTCCTGGCCCTCATATGTTGTTACTCAGGGGTGTCATGTCTCTGGATATTCTCCCCCACCACAGCTCTCTGCTTTCTTAGCTTAAGTCTCCAGCAGTCTGTTTGAAGAAGTGTGTCACTGGGAGCAGATTTTGGGTTGATCCCTAGCATATGTTAAGAGTCAGATTTGAGCTTTGGCTGTTGGTGCTGGCTGGGTCTGTTTTACTATCTGCTGTAGATACATGCTGTAGTGTGCCAGGCCTTTCATGATGAAACATCCTCTGGAAACTGTAAACCAAAAATAAACACCTTACTCCTGTAAACTATTTCTGGTCAGATGCTTGTCCGAGCAACAGGAACATTGGTAACTAGAAGTGAGGGTGCTGGAGAGATAACTATGGCCTTGTGGGTCTTGGTCTTCTGGAAGGTGTTTGCTGAGGAATGTGGAAGGATTTGGTTCTTTGGACTGAAGAAGCAGCTTTCCAGTGCTTTAAGCAGAGTGTTATGGGCTATCATGGTAAGTGTTTGAAAATGCTAAATTCAGAGAGAACTGTGGATTATGAAGGCTTGGTTTATGAATTTTCCAAAGAACTTTGTTGGAACTTGGATACTGGCGGAAACACTGGCTTGTGTTCTTCTGCCCATTCTCTGAAAATTAATGCAAGGTTGCATTTAAAAGTAATGGACTGATGTGCTTGGCAGAAGATATAGAACAGGAAGATATAAAAGATTTATCATTTCTCACAGAAAGAAAAAAATCAAGCAAGTTTAGTTACTGGCACAGAGACTAATTTTAGGTTACTTAAACTGCAATTGTTAAGGAGAATTACCACCATGACAGGTGAGCCATCTGGTTTTGCATTGGGACATTGGAAAAGATACCTGAGAGTGATATCCAACCAAAGAAGGCTAATAGGAACTCAAATTCTTTTGAACGGAGAAAGCTTCAAGGAACAATGGTGGGAGAATATACTATTTAAGGTTAAGCTTTATTTGCCCCTGGATTTACAAATTTGGCTGCACCAGTTACTTAATACTGGGTTTGGAAACATGAAAATATGCAGAGAAGCAGGTCATGAAGTGTACACGGTCGCAGGATCCACAGAGATGCAGCAATGTAAATCCCTTTGGGGAGGGCAACTAAGGCCATTGCATGGAGCTGTGAAGATGAACCACAGTTTTCAGTGTAGACCCACAGATGTTTTGGATATACCAGCATGGTAGAATGCCTACCACAGAGAACTGCTGGTCAGGATGTTTTTCCCTGGCTGTGAGCAGCCAAGCTGGGAGGGGGGGGGAAAGGGGGACTGGGAGGAATAGGAACCCAGAGACTTTATACTGCTTATGGATGTTGGACTTGGAACTGCAGGTGTTTTATCCTTACTTACTGATTATTGATTTTACATTAATATATTCCCTTATGCATTTACTCTGTCATTATATGTTAAAATATGTAACTTGTGTTGTGATTTTACCAGGTTCACAGTTAAGAAACAGTCTTGAATCTTGGATGAGATTGTGAAATTTGGATCAGTGTTAATATTGGTAAAGACTATGGGGACCTTTGAAGTCGGACTGAGTGCAATTTGTATTCTGAGATGGTTAGGTGTCTATGGGGAACAGTGGAAGAATGTGGTGGTTTGAATATATGTACCCAATAGACTTAGGTATTTTAGATTAAGCTCCCTAAAATCTATAGCTGCCTGCTGAAAGAGTGGTGTCACTGGGGATGGATTTTGAGTCAAGCCTTCGTAATGGTGAGAGCCAGAGTTGAACTCTGACTTTTGGCATTGTATGGCATCTCTGCTGTGGGTGCATATAGAAATTTGTCCAGCTTCTTCTGACATGGTGTAACTTCTCCTGGAGTCTGTAACTCTGAAAAAATCCCTTTCATTCATCAGCATCTGCTTGGTTAGAATTGTCCCTGCAATAAAAACGGTAACTGCAACATAAATGACATACAAAATTGAGGACTGGAGAGATGGCTCAGCATTTAAAGGCATTGCTTACAAATCCTTATTGCATGGGTTCTATTCTCCAGTACCCATGTACACACAGTAGTGCAAAATGAACCATGCATCGGGAGTTTGTCTGTAGTGGCAGGAAGCCCTAGGCATGCCCATATTAACTCTCTTTGTCTCTCTTTGTCTGTTTCCACTCTCTCCCTTTCTGTCTCTGTCAAATAAATTAATCAATTAACTAAAAAGAAGGAATTTAGTCATGTGCAATATTATTGGTATTTTAAGACTATTTTAGTAGAGGATAAATTGTTTGATTGAAAAATCATTTTGATTTACTCTTTGTTATTATATTTTGACTTTTTGTTAAGATTCTTGTTTATACCTTACCAACCTTACCTAATTAATATATGTATATTGAGTCCCAGTCTACAGAATTAAGTCACTTTTCTCAATTTAGCACTTGACTTATAATTGGAACCTTGTTGATATTTTTGTGTGAGATAATATTACCCACATAGCTTTTTCCCTCAGTTCCATAGACATAACATTATCACCTTTATTTTTTTAAGTGTATGATTACGTGTTGGTATTGAAAGATGCCATTTTTAATCACATGCTATAACACTTGCATGTATTTATCTTTACTATAGAAAATATTTGCAGGATGAGGCTTATCCTCAAAGACACAAGAACTTATCGTTGGTTATGTCCTGCTACTAGTATGTTATAATATCCAAGTTTATAATTAAAATGAAATAATGTAAAAGATCAGTGAGGTATGGAGGAAATGAAGATGAAAGGGGCTGAAGAAAGTTCATGGTTTTCCAGCTTTACTGACAGAGCGTTGGACATCCTTACAATTAATTCTGCCAGCCCAGATGTAACCTGTAAGAGTGAAAGAATAAGGATAAGGCCATTTTTGTTCTAAAAATCTAATTTACGTAAATACACAGTATTTATGTGAAATTTTATCTGTTTCCATAACACATTGATCAGAGTTGCTAATCTTTCCTGAGCAGTGAAAGATCTAGTTCCTCAAATTCAAGGCAGTCATATGGCAAAAACCTAAAGATATAGTGTCCTCTCTGTACTCAAGACTTCATTTTCTCCCCCATGATTGAATGAACTCCCTCCTACACACATGTCACACACACACACACACACACACACACACACACACACACACAATTATCCTAAAAGCAATAATGTTTTAAGCTCAAAGAAAATGGCTGTGGTCCAAACATCAGTGTATGTAGTGGTTTTGGGTTTGTGGGCAATTCTCCAGTTCTGTATAGAGAACACACAAAAGAGACAGAAGGTCTAGAACTATTTACAACTCAACTCTACCATTTCCTTTAGCCATCTTATATAAGATTTTCAGTTAGTGTATTTTAGGACCTTACTTTTGTATGCAGTGGGTTTACTGTGTGGATTTTATGACTTTTCAAAGAGCTTAAAATTATCCCATACTATGTTTAATATTTCACTAAAAATGTAATCTTTGTGACTAAAGGAAGCACATTATACTAAAGGAAAAAAAGAGGAGTAATTTTGCATATTCCATTTAAATAGTAATATATATTCAAACATAATTTTGTCCAGCTGAGATTGAATTTAAAATAGTCTGTGAAAAATAATTAATATAGTCATGTCCAACATACTGCATGGAATATACTAAAATAGTTACATGGTAAAATTAAATATGACCAAGTGGTTTGTGTTTTTGTCAACCTAAAAGAATGCAAAAACTTGAGGACAATTGGCATGTCTTCATTCTATAAGATTACTTCTATGTTGAAGAATACATGAACACTATGCTATACATTCATAGATGTCATTTTTTGCTAAAAGAAATAAAAGCAAAGTGAACATGTCTATTGATATTTTTAAAACTTGTTATTTTGGGTTTGTGAAGTATTAAAAACTTCACTAACAGAAGGTGGTCACTAACAAGATGGATGGTAGAGTCAGAATTTAGTAAATTTTAAGGCATATGGAAATCATGTTGATTTTATAAAGTTTGTAAAATTTGTAATCCATTTTGATTACTACTGAAATATGCATAAGCTTTCTTATCAATTGATTGACAACGTAGTAAAAATGAAGATCACAATTATCATGTTACTGATTTTTGTCACATTCTATCATTTTATATATATATATATGTATAATCAAAGCAAAAAATGTCAATAGCAGACACATTTAATATATTTTACCATAATTTTCCCAAGTAAAAAGTAGTTACATATGCAGCTTATTAACACCGCCAGTTCTAATGTCTGGACAATTGGACTTTTCTTGACTCATACATACTCCTACAATTTGGTGTCAAACTCAACCTCATTTTCAAAGCTCCTAATGTCCATTGTCCTACTTCCCATAGGAATTTGCTCATTGCATGATGTCAGTAGACAACCTCTTTAATCATACTACTCTCTGATCAAATATTTAATTGGTATTTACAAGGGGCAATTGAACATGACACAATTTTATAACAACAAAATAATAAGGGCTGGAGAGATGGCTCAGCAGTTAAGACACTTGCCTTCAGTGCCTGAGGACCTGGGTTCAATTCCCCAGTACCCACATAAGCCAGATGCATAAAGTGGGGCATGCATTTGGAGTTTGTTTGCAGTGGCTAAAGGCTCTCTCTCTCTCTCTCTGTCTGTCTGTCTCTCTCTCTCTCTATATATATATATATATATAAATATATATATATATGTATCTTTGTACCTTTCTGTTTGCAAATAAGTAAATAATATATTTTTTATTATTTTATTTTATTTATTCATTTTCAAGCAGAGAGAATAATATATATATATATATATATATATATATATATATATATATATATATTAAATATTTTATTTATTCATTTTCAAGCAGAGAGAAAGAAAGAGAGAGAGAGAGAGAGAAAGAGAACACACCAGGGCCACCACCTTGTGGGTCTGGCTTATGTGGGTCCTGAGGAATTGAACCTGGGACCTTAGGCACTGGAGGCAAGTGCCTTAACCGCTGAGCCATCTCTCCAGCCCGAGAATAATATATTTTTAAAAAACACCTTACACCTAACATAGTAGCAAAATGCTATCAAATAATAACAAAATAATATATATATATATATATATATATATATATATATATATATATATATATATATATATATATATATTAGAGAAAAAAGCATATATAGAGAGAAAGAAAGAATGGGTGTTCCAGAGCCTCCAGCCAGTGCAAGTCAACTCCAGACTCATGTACTACCTTGCACATCTTGCTTTATGTGGGTACTGGGTAATTAAACCCTGTACATTAGCCTTTCTGGGCAAGCACCTTAACCACATGAGCCATCTCTCCAGCTCCTTCAAATTCTTAATAACAATAATCTACAAAGGGAAAGGCAATTTATATGTTTAACTTATTTATTTGGTTTGTATTTTTATCATAAATTTAAAGACAGACATCATAATCTCCTGATATATATTCATAGTTATAACTAAAAGAGTTAAGATTCAGAATTAATGTTGGAACACTGCACATACTCCTTAAGCTCCTCAGTAACAATACACAAAGGGGGAAGAAAAGAAAAAAGAAAAACTGGCTACCTCTGGTGAAGTTCATAACCCTGTAACCTATGAACAGATCCAATATGCACACCGAGGAAGGTCCCCAGTGTGTAGGGGACAGAGAGGAGGGAAATGGGGACAGGGACACTGTCACAAGATTTGCTCATACAATGTATATACTTATTCATAATAAAGATATTTCCCTTTCCTTCCAAGTTTGGCTAACTTTTCCTGTTCATGAGAATTTTACTAGTAAATTTTTATAAATGTTACTAACTCAGAGGATTTATCATGAGGTCACACAACAATTTTAATGCTATACATTATGTCAAGTGTTTTACTCTCACCTTCATTCATTCGTTCTGAGGATTGAATATGGACAGAAAAGGTCACAGTGCAGTTCTCTGTTAATTTTCAGGACTCTGCATTAACATATGGGGGTTCAAATTCTGCCTTTACCAACCCACTTGAAAAATTTGAACTCTCTAAGCCTCAGTATTCTTAACTACAACATGGAGATATTTTATAATTCAGAACTGTCACTAAAGGTTAACTAAGGTAATATTTACAAATACACCAGTCCTTTATAAGCATTCAGAAAATATTAGCTATTGTTTTATTATTTAATTTAAAACTTGTCCTCATTTCTCCATTTTCTAAGAATCTAAGAAAAATAAAACCACATCTGTGGTGGTTAATCATGATTGTCAGTTTGATGGGATTTAGAATCATCATGGTAAGAAACCTCTAGGCATGTCTGTGAGGGAGATTCTGGATTGGGTTATTTAAAGTGGGCAGATGACCCTAAATGGGAGCAGCACCATCCCATGACCTGGGGTCCCAGATTTCATAATAAGGAGAAAGTTACCTGAGTGTGAACATTATTCCCCTCTGCTTCCTAACTGTGAACACAGGGCAAATCCAGTTCTGGCCACCATGAATTTTCTGAGATGTACTATAACCATGATCTGTAAGCAAAAAGAAGCCCTTACTTTCTCAAGGTACTTTTGGCAGATATTTGTGACAGCAATGATAAAAGTCATTAACTCAACATTCTACCCAAATAACTAGGAAAAATTGGAGATAGCCTCTCCATTGACTCTCATTAAGCAAGTATGAAAACAAGGTTAGAGCGTAGTTACCAGGCCCAAATAACATCAAATATGCCAATTTTTCTCATCCTTCCTTTTTTTCCCTGAGAATTAACTACTGATGGTCACCTTGATAGAATCTAGAGTCACTAAGGAAGCAAACCTTGAACTTGTCTCTAAGGAATTTTCTAGATTAGGTTACTTGTAGTGGGAAAACTCACCCTAAATGTGGGCGGGATCCTTCCATGAGCAAGGGTCCTGGGCTGAATTAAAAATGAATTAATAAAAGCAAGTGTAGTGTTGGGAAAAAAAGATATTTTTAAAAAGTTAGCCTAATATATTCTCTTTACCAACACATTCGTATCTTCCCAATGGATAAAAGAAATACTATTGTTTTTAAATAGTTATTTAATTTTGAAAAAGCTTTCAGAGCAAAGCCTGTTGCACACCTGTAATCCAGCACTTTGGAGGATGAGGTAGGAGGCTTGAGAATTTGAGGCCAGTTAGAGTTACTTAGAAAATTTCAAAGCAGCTGACATACAGAGTTAGAACCTTTCTTTTAAAAATGATATACAAAATTTCCTAGTTTTTACAAGTATGTTCATCTTTTTGTATTTTTATTTTCATTTTTTATAATAACAAGTATATTGCTAGAATATTATGTGAATTTTAAAAAAAATTTTCATTTCCTTTGTTTGTAGCAGTTATAATGAATTCTTTTTCACAATAGTTTTGATTATTATACAGTTCAAAATTGTGGGTTAAGAAAATCTCTTCAAAGACTTATCATCACAGTTTCATGTGAAGCATTGTGATTAGAATTCTGATGTGTCTGAAATGTGAATTTGCAATTTCTGTAAAGGGAAAGTACTGTTCAAGATTTCATTGTGAGCAATCCAATAGGGACATTCTCTCTTGACAAAATGAACAAACCTTTTAATATAAAGTTCAGTACATTTATATAAAATGCTTTGAGAGAAAAACTAAATACCAAACCTTCAGAACACATATTTTCTGGTCATTGACAAGTATATCAAAAGCAATAACCATGGTGTACCTCCTCGCTGTACCAAATCACCTGATGTGAATGCAAGCAGGACTGGAACCTTGCTAAATCCTGAGACACAATTGCCATCGCAGGATGACAGATATTTTGAGATGAAAGACTAAACATCATGACAAAAGTGGTTTCTGTTACAAATTAGAAAAGCTTATGTGATTCTTCAGTTGACTCCAATGTACATTTTCTCCAATGTACATCCAATGTAGATTTGCTGGGGATTGAACCCAGGGCCTTGTGCATGCTAGGTGAGCATTCTTCCACTGAGCTGTCCTTGCCCCTTCTATTTCACATTGTAAAGCCAGATATAGGACAAGTCTCTCTAATGGCTAGAATCACTCCTTTTTATTTTTTTTTAAGATCTTGTCTGTGTGATCAAGTAAGAATAGATTTTCTGTTTCAAAGCCTAAGGGTAAATACATTGTGCTCATCTTGATATTGCAGCATACTCTGAATTTCAAGGTCAGTATCCTTAGTTACATCAGCAAAGTCTTTTTCACCAGCTATTCACAAGTTCTGGTAATTAGGCCTTGAACATCTTGTCAGTGGTGATATAGGCATCATTTTTCTGCCTATCAAAACCATCATATGAATAACACTTTGAGAGAACTTCTCATAATTTCTACATAGAAGTATGAAATAAAATAGCACAGCCATTTATTGAAATTAGTATAGTATGGTTCCACTATGAAAATAGATTTTTTAGGATCCTATAAAATTTAATAAATTTAGCATATATAATATACCTTCTGGTGCTGATGATAAGAAAAATATCATATTTTACCTCTGTGTCTACTTTTAAGATTTCTAAATATAGAAAATGGAAATATATTGCCTTAATACAGTTTTCTAACTATTGGAATTAAAAAGGGTCTCATACTTCTTTTTTGAAAAAGATCCATGTGGCGATGCTGGGGCTTTTTGGGGACTCCACGGCAGCAGGGCACACCCCAAAGTGAGCAGATGGAAGAGTGGCCAGGCTTGTGAGTGAGCTCTACAGTATAAAGTAGGAGAAAAGATCCATGGATTCACCGTAAACCAGGTCACATCTGTTCCAAAGTTGTTTCTGACAGCCGTGAAGCTCAGTCATGACAACACAGGAATCAGGTACCTGCCCTCCCCAGGCCTAGTGTCTTAATTTTAATATATCTAAATTTAAAGTCTACATTGCAGAACCTGTTAATTTAATATGATGACATAGCATTTCAAGCTGTAAAAATAAAACACTAGATTATCAATAGATAATTTAAAAATATGAATCAAAGTAAATTTTACAAATAATTTCAACAACACAAAGAATCAGGAGGCTCAGATTTTGCTTGATAAAATATATAATTAAATTTACACAAAGGTGTGTGTTTATGCCATAAGCATTTCTTTTCAGATTAGAGTTTGACAGTTTTAACATCTAATAAGCTATGCCTCATAAGTCCCTTGAATATGTTTATTTGCCAAAATAAATCTTATATATATGAAATGCCTGACCAGGTACATGCCATAGAACTGCATGGCCCTAGCAACAATTTATAATTATTTTTTGTACATTTATAAAGCCAGTCATTTATGGTGGGGTTAGACAATGCTATGCTTTTAAATTTGAAATTAGATCCATTTTGAAAGATTTAAACAGAAGAAAATATACATATTAATGGGATAACTGATATTTCAATATGTGCATGTGTTATACAAAATTTAAATCAGTTTAAACATATCTGTCTCCTCAAACATTTCTTTTCTATATGGTGGAAATGTTCAATATATTTTCCTCTAGCTTCTTAAAATGCACAGTTCCTGGCCGTTATCTTTATCCACCCTTCTCTGTAAAAAGAGCCCACTAAACTCTCAATGTAACTTCCTGCCTGTCAATCAGCACTTCCTCATCCCTCTCTCCTTACCATCCCCAGTCTCTGGAAACCACTGCTTAGCCTCAACATCTTTGAAAGCAAGTTGCTTAGCTTTTATACAAGGCTGAGATCATGTGATGCTTTTCTTTCTACACCAGGCTTATTATTTCATTCAACACGGTGACCTCCATTTCTCTCTGTTATAACAAATGACCAGAAGCTGTACAGGTTCCCATCTTTTTCATCTCTATGGATGATCCGGGATGTAGGAGGAACTAGAAAAATTTCTTAATTAACAAGAGAGTCATTTATCCTGCCTCAGTTTACTTACCTGGATCTATTTTTTTGGTCTTCAATCCTCCTTGTGGCTCTAATAGGACAACTTCACACCCTATGTGGTAAGGGTCATAGAAAATCTCATCTCTACACTTTCATTCCCAGTGTTCCCACCTGTCTGCTTTCCAGGGGAGAGAAGTCATTTATCTCCTTAGAGACAAACCCTGCCTCAAATAAGGGAGCTGACACAGAAGTGATCCTCTGATCTCCACCCATGAGCCATGGCTTGCATACACCAGCACTAACACAGATAAACACATATATGTACAAACCCTTACATAGCATGCGCATAAAGGCACACACACATACACACACAAAAAAAATCACAAAATCACATTTAAAGAAATAACTCCATTGTTACCATAAAAACTGCAATGTCTTACATTCTTTCTGCCCCTTCTTCCAGGATGTTCCCTGAGCTTTGGAGGGCACTGTTGAAGTGTCTCATTAATTGCCGAGCACCTGACAGTCACTCATTCTCAGTATTTTTATGACTTTGAGGCTCCCCAGTAGGCACCAAAACCTGAAAGAAGTTTCTGTAATCTCAGGTGTGAGCACCACTAATCTACAGGCATAAACAAAAATATTTACTGGACAATTTGATGGGAACACCCATTTAGCAAAAGCACAGTAATAACTTCCCTCTTAGAGCCATGGGATTCTGAAATGATCTTCAATACTAGACATGAATTCCTTCCTGTGGAGCAGGCCTGCCTCATATGCAATCGGTTGCCCCTAGAAGATGCAGCAGTGTACACATCTTGCCTGATTAGTTATGCAGCTTGTAGTTTCTACTCCTGAGTCAGATAGTGGATGGCCTTTCTCAGCTTCCTACAGGGAGCAATCTCATAGTCAATCACTCGCTGCTGGGATGAATCTCCAAGCCAGGCACAATTTTGGGAAAGAAAGTATTTATTATTGAATTAACAGATCCAGGGGAAGTTAAGGAAAAAGGCTGGCCCCCTTTCACAAAAGCAAGCAGAGAGAGAGAGAGAGAGAGAGAGAGAGAGAGAGAGAGAGAGAGAGAGAGAGAGAGAGAGAGAGAGAGAGACTGCACCTATCACCAGCAACTCAAGCAAGCACACTCCAAACTAGCAAACAAGAGGAACTCCAGGCTTGAGCTCAGACTGCTTTTTGCATATGTAAAGCTAGAATTCCTGACCCACCCCAGAAACACCTTAGGGCTGAACCCTAGGATCTGGCCAAGGTGACACACCTCCTCCAACCAGAACTGGCTGGAGACAATTTACAATTATAATAAACTTTTGAATCTATTGGTGGACATTATTCCAACTACCACAAACAGGGAGCAAGCTTACAGCACAGTGCCAACCTGATTTCTCAGGGTCCTGTAAGTGAAGTATGGAGTATCTCAGCAATAGGGTTTTACCATCGAGTTCTGGTGGGCATTAGCAGTAGCTTGTATGGTTTTTGAGGGCCCTGGGGCTTCCCTGTCCAGCAAATCACTGGGAAGAATTCCATCATTGGCACTAATATTTTCCTGTAATAATCTATGGCTTCTGGGAGCAGCATTATCAATCTCTACTATATGTAGACTCAAACACTTTTCAAATTATATTTTAATAATCTAACAAATAACTAGATTTCCATGTGGCTTTTTCATGTCTTGAAATTTGTTCAAATCTCCCAGCCCCACTCTCCTCCCACATCCCCTTTAAGTTTCCTGGCCTCTACTGACTTAGTGCAGATGATAAGCAAATGCAAGAATTTAAAGCTAGGACCTGCTTATGAGAAAGAACAGATCCTGTTCTTCCCAAAAGTGTGTTAGTTCACTTATTTTTAAGTTCCATCCATTTATTTTTTTCTGAAATCTCATAACTTCATTTTCTTTCACAGCTGAATAAAATTCTGTTGTGTACAGTATCATATCTTCAGTATCCTTTCCTCTCTTCATGAGCCTCTAGGCTGATTGCATTTCCTAGCTATTGTGAATGTAGTAGTAATAAACACAGATGAGCAAGTATCTCTTAAGTAAGTTAGAGTCCTTGAGGTATATACTCAAGAATGGTGTAGCTGAGAGATAGTGTAGCTAATTTTAGCTTTGTAAGAAAATTCCATATTTATTTCCAAAATGGCTACACTGGTTTACATTCGCACCAGCAGTGAAAAATGGGTCTCTTTTCCCGTCACCTGCACCAACATTTGTTTTCTTAAGAATGGCCATTCGGACAGAAGTGAGATAAAATCTCAAAGGAGCATTAATTCGAGTCCCCTAATAGCTATGGAAGTTGAACACTTTCAGAAATATTTATTGGCCATTGGTTTATCTTCTTTTGAGAACTCTGTTCACTTCCTTGGTTCATGATTTTTTTTTTAATTTGATTGTGTGATTTCTTATTTTCCCCCATTCCCGAGGCTATATCTTCATTCAACCATTTCCTTTGTAGTACAAAAGCGTTTTAATTCCATGATACCCCATTGGTTGAATGTTAGCCATATTTTCTAGTGACTGGAGTCTAATTCAAAAGCATCTTACCTATGCATATGCCTTGAAGTGTTTCTCCTATTTTTTTCTCTAGCAGTTTCAGAGTTTCAGGTCTTAGATTATGGTCTCTATTCCATCTGGAGTTGACTCTTTTACTTCATTGCTTGTTGTGGGGATTTTTAAGTAACTCATTTTATCTTGGTTTAATTTTGGTAGGTCATTTGTATTGAGAAAGTAATCATTTCATTTAGATCCTTCAATTTAGTGGAGTATATGTTTTTAAACCCTTATGTTCTTTGAATTTCATTGATACATTTTGTAATAATTCCCTTTTTGTCTATAAATGTATTCAATTGGGTCCTCCAGGTTACAGTCTTATACCCCATCTCCCCAAGTCTCCATTTCCCTGAGGGCCTTCCTCGGTAGGGTAATTTCTACTCACTGTGGCATATTTAGGGCTTCACTGAGTTGTGGTGGTGGTGGTTGGGGGGGCACTCAGGGTTCCACCATGTTTCTACCTATGCTGTGCTTCTTACATTCTTCCTGCCATCTCTTCTGCAGCAATCCGTGAGCCTTGGCCCATTTGTTAGCAATTTGTGTTATTGTTGAGTTCTCTGTAGTCTCGGTATTTCTGCTTTGATGGGTTACATTTCATCCCAGAGTGTGTTGCTGTTTCCCAGGAGGCAGGCTAACCTTGGGAGCAATGCTCCCATAGCTGCTTCCTCTCTCTGCAATTTCTCCTGGATCCTTATAAATGTAGTAGAGGTGCCACCTCTCTGGTGAGCTATCAGCTGTCTTTTCCTGTTTTATTGACTGTTCTTGGATCTCCCCAGTATTTTCGGCTCTCTGTAAAATAAAACAGATTAGCCAACCAAGACTGAGGGCAGCTTGGACTAAGGGGGAATATGCATAGTAATTTGAGAGACATTTTGATATGTATGCCTAGTCTTCTTAACCACAGAGCAATGGGGGCTTCTCTCTGGTGTTTGTCAGTTTCCTGGCGATGGTATTCTGACGTGGCTCCCAAAACTAATTAAGAGTTCTCTCCTATGGAGCTGGCCTCATGTCAAACTGGAGTGCAGTTGGTTACCTGCAAAGGCTGTGTGTTAATACTATTGCACAAATGTGTACTTCTTGTCTGGCTGGTTGATTGCATGGCTTCTTGGGTCCCCTGCTTATTCATGCTGCTGGTGACCAATGTCACCCATTAGATCCCATAGCACCTTCCAGCACCACTCGGGTTTTCCATAGAAGAACTGACTCTTCTCTCAGTTCCCAGGTGGTCTCTAGGTGTCCTGACACAGCAGCCTGTGATGCCTTCAGCAATGGGGTCTTACCTTTTAGCTCTGGCAGGTAACCAAGGGCTTGGCAGTGGATTGCATTGTTTTGGGGACCTCATGGATCTCCCTGGACAACTTCTCTCTGTGGGGAGTAACCCAATTCTGGCCCTGAGATTCACCAGCCTGTGTCAATGGTTGAAGGATTAAGCTTTCTCCACCTTCTACTTGGCACTTTTGAATGGATCGCATATCTCCCTTAATTTTGGGTTATGTCATGTACTGGTATCCAGGAGGAAGGTTTCTAATGTGCTAATTCCTTTAGCCTTTAGTTTTGTATAATTCCCCTCCACAACTTCCTTGCCGCCAATTCCCCTAAAATCCCCCCACTCCCATATTGTTTCGCTCTAGTATCCCCCCTCCTCTCCTCCCTCCCTATTTCCACTTTTTCCTGGTCTCAATGTAGTTCAAGCCCATAACCCTTATGCTTACTCCCATTGGTGCTCAGCTTCAGCTGGCCCAGGTTGGAAGTCACACATGAAAGAAAACAAGAGTTGTTTTTCCTTCTTCGACTCTGTGAACTCACATAGAATGATTTTTTTCCATGTCCATCTATTTTCCTGAAAATTTCATTATTTTATTTTTACTTTTTTGCTGAGTAGAATTCCATGTATATGTACCACATCTTCATTATCCATATATAGTCTGGCTAATGTTGGTTTGAAGTGTTTCCTTTCAGCTATTAGTACAATGTAAGTTCTTTTCCTAGAGCCCCATATGTTTGAAATCCCCATTCTTTACCCCTAAAGGAGTGTTTGC
The DNA here is from genome assembly GCA_004024765.1 of Zapus hudsonius. Classification (NCBI taxonomy): domain Eukaryota; kingdom Metazoa; phylum Chordata; class Mammalia; order Rodentia; family Dipodidae; genus Zapus; species Zapus hudsonius. The sequence continues at coordinate 2,644 of PVHP010030396.1, read as the reverse complement.
TTATATTGAGGCCTATAACCACAGCCAATCAGTCAACCCAGGATAAGTCAGTGAGACAGACACCAATGACTTCCAACACAACTTAAAGTAAAAGCGCAGAGACCCTTAGGTTCACAACAACAACAATAAAACAGACTTAAAACTCACCCTCCATGACTCAGGGAACTGAGTGGAAGAGGGGACAGAAAGATTTTAAGAGCCATGGTGGGAGAGATTACCCAGAGACATGCCCCCCCTTAGCTGTAGTACATAAGGGGGGGCAACCTTGTTGCCTCCTGTACTATCCATAACCCCTTGCCACATGGATGAATCCTGTGAGGATATCCAGGGGATTGGGGACAGGAAGGAGGGAAATGGAAATATAAACACAATATTTGCTCAATCAATGTATCTAATTTTGGAAAATAAAGATTTTTTTAAAAAGTTCTTCCTCTTTCAATTATGACAGATATATTTGCTGTGTATAGTAGTCTGGATTGGCAGCTTTCTGTCTTTAAGAACTTGAAGTGCAGCATTTCCAACTTTCTGGGATTTTAAAGTTTCTGTTGAGAAATCTGTTGTTATTCTGATGGTCCAGCATTTATAAGTATATAACTTGGTGCTTTCAATATATTTCCTTTTCTGTATATGTACTAGTTCAATTACAATATAACTGGGATAGTTTATTTTTTAGTCTTGACTGTCTATTGTTATAAATGCTTCCTGTATCTGTATTGTCATCTTATTCATTGGAAATTTTTCTTATATGATTTTGTTGAAAATACTATGTCTTTAGACAGAAATTCTCCTTTTCTTATGCCCAGAATTCTTAGATTTGACCTCTGCATGGTGCACCAGTACCGCAAATTTCTCTTCAGTATATCTAGTTCCTTGCACATCTCTTGTATCAGCTTCCTTATTTTCTTCAGCAGATTTTCTGTGTTCTCTTGAGATTCCTTCAGGAATATGCTATTTTCTTTTTTTGATTCGTTTCATTTCTTTTTTTAATTCTTTGAACATATTTATACTAATCCTTTTTTATCTAACATTTCTTCCAATTCACTTGCAGTACTGGACATTTCTGTGGGATTCATAACAGTTGAATAACTAATAATATATAACAGTTGAACAGTAAAAGTTGTATTGACTTGATATTGCATGTATATTTCTTACATTGCTGCATTGGGATTTTTACATCTTGGCTTATTTCATTTTTTTGGATTTTCATTTTCTTTTATGAGCTGCATTCTTATATTGTAGTTAAGAAGTTACATCCACAGTCTAGGAGCCCAGTGAGCCTAGTAGAGTACCTTATTGCCTCCTAGAATATTAACAACAGAAGTCTGGTGGCAAATGTCATAGTTGAGAATTACCAATTTTCCCTTGAATTCATTCAGTGTAGGAGTATAAATGAGCAAGGCAAAAATAATTGTTAAGTAGAAAAGGAGGCATTGAGAACATGTACTTTGAAAAAGATGGATGAAGAAAACATCTGGGAGAAGAAAGTCAGGATACAATTATGTTCCAAAGATTTTAGAAACTGTTGAAGTGATGGAAGGTTACTGTTATTGAGATTAAAGATACTTAGGAGGAGAGAAAGTGGTCAAGTGCTAATATGCAAATGATTAAGAAGCACTAATTATATAAAATGTTCTTCAATATTTAAAAGTCATTATTTATGCCATGGTGGAATGGGTTTTGAATTCTTTCTGTCTCTGTGATGTTTCCTTCAGCAACCAGTCCTGATATGGGGGATGTGATTAGCACTTCCAGTTAAAACATAGAAAACTGGATTTTGGGGCTTTCCTTGTTCCAATAGAGATCAGCCCGGTTACATTTTGAAGTAAGTTTCTATCTCACCTATGTGGTGTTGTGAATGTGGTGCCTTCCTTGGTGAATTATCCACTTGGAATATCTTGGCTATAATTTTGTTTTTTATAGTATTTATATGGGAAATATATTTGTGATTTTATTCACTTCTTTGTCCCAGTTTTTTTTTTCAAATTTTCAGGTCAATGAGAAGCTCTACTGGCTTTTCTTCAGTTAGCATATGCATTAGCATTAGCTAGTGTAGGTATAGTCAGTAAGTAAAAGATTTTAAGTAATTTGTCTGAATTTACCATTTTATTCCACAGTAGAAAACAAATTTTCTTGAAACAAAATCTCAATATGCATGATATCTTACATAAGACATAGTATAAATATCATATTTAAAATGGAACCCCACAGCCAGGCAACATGGTTGCATGTCTTTAGTCCCAGCACTTCAGAGGCAATGGTAGGAGGATCACTGTGAGTTCGAGGCCGTCATGCGACTACATAGTGTATTCCAGGTAGGCTTGGGCTAAAGCAAGACCTTGCCTCAATATCCAAAATATATAAATTAAAACAAAACACTGATCATAGTCTGAGTACATTTTATAGGTTAATTTTCTACACAGAAAATCTGCAAAATGCTATTCTTTCAAGTCCAATCAAAAATAGAGTTCTTGGCACAGTTGTTGCCTTATAAAGTCACTAAAGTGAATTATCCATCTCTCCAAAATATTTATCATTCTCATCTTAATCAATATTATTATTCAGAATCATGTTGCTCAAACAGCATTCTAAGTAGTGGTCTCCATCAGAAGCTTCACACATACAGAGAGAGAGAGAGAGAGAGAGA
>PVHP010030395.1:0-21719 GCA_004024765.1 Zapus hudsonius | reverse complement strand
CACACACACACACATATTCACACGTCATCCCATTTACTGTGGCCTCCATGGCTTCTGAGAACTTAGGAGCTAACAATATGGAGGAATCCTTGATGAGATTTCACTTCTCAGGATGCTCTTTGCCCCCGATTGCAGTTTGAATATAATATGTTGGTATGGGTTTCTCTGAGTTCATGCTATTGATGCTGAGCCTGTTTGACGTTTATATTTATGTGGAAGAATGGGATTTAGAATTCCCTACTTGCCATTTTTGCTGACATCACCCTCAAGGAACTGAAGTTTAAACATATGGTAGTGGAGAAGAAAGGCCTGTGAAAAAGACAAGAGTACTTAGAACAGTAGAAACTAAGGAATATGTTCTACTAGACAAGCTGAAAGACAAGGTAATACAAAGAGTGGTGTCAGCTGTCAAATTCTGAGATCAAGCAGAAAAAAACCACTGAAAACATTTATAACCTTGAAATTACTTCTCATTGTGGTGCTACTGATATTGTGAACAATTTTTAAATATAAAGCGCTTCCTTGCACACACAATTGTTTTACATCTCTGGCCACTGACAACTAAATGCCCTGAATAGCCCTTACCCTCAGGTCATAGTTGCCAGACAATTCCAAAGGCCCAGTGAAGAATCAGCATTTCTAATCCATGGCCATTAGAGAAAACCCATTTCAGTAATTAAGGATAGATGAAAAATGTCCTGCATAATCTCCTATGATTGAATTTAGGCCTCAGCTTCTACCAATGTCTTGGAAGGTTGCAGAGCATTAGGAGGTGGAGCCTTGCTGGAAGAAGTGGGTCACTGGGGGTGGGCCTTGAGTTTGATAGTCCCTCCTCACTTCCTGGTTTCTCTGCTGATTTTGCCTCCCTGTTCCAGCTGTCATGTGCCTTCCCCACCAGGACAGTGTCTCAAGAGCTAGAAGCCATCATAAACCCTTTCCTTCTGGTAGCTGCTTCTTGTCAAGAATTTAGTCACAGCAAAGAGGAAACTAATACAGTAATGTAATGGGAACAGATGTCAGATTACAGTAACCTGAAATACGAGTGGGGAAAAACGACGGTATATGATGACATGGACTAGATTACTGGAGGCAATAACAGTAATTGGGAAGGAATATAGGATCAGTGAATGAATTTTGTTTTTTAAAGATACGAATAAAATCTAACTTTCTAACGGCTTTTAACTACTTGAACTCATGCCCCAATGCTCACCCCCAGTCACAATCCTTAACAGTTTTATTATTCTTTTTTAAAATGTATTTTTATATATTATTTGAGTGAATGAATGCATATGGGCATCCAGGACCTCCTGCCACTGTAAATGAACTACAGGCGTATATGCTACTTTGTGCATCTGGCTTTATATGAGTACTGGGGAATTGAACCTGGGGTGGCAGGCTTTGCAAGCAAGTGTCTTAACAGCTGAGCCATCTCCCCATCCCTACTATTCTTGAGTGCATGAGGTACACTCCTGGCTCACTACCTTTGCTCTCGCTATTCCCTTAGCCAGGAATGTTCCTTTACAGCATTCAGTTGGTGTTTCCTTTACCATCAAGTCTTTGCGCAAACATCATATGCTTGATAAGAATCCTATTAGGAAACATGACCACAATTTCTTTTCACCCTACTGTTCTTTCTACCACTTGAGAAGAACCCTACTAGGAAACATGACTCCTCAATCCACAATTCTACCACTTACTATTGTAGCAATTATTTTACATCTCTTTTTCCCCTTGCTATACTGTAAGATCCAAAAGCTGGGCATGTGACTTGCCTGTAATCCCAGCTCTTGGGAGGCTGAGGCAGGAGGATCGTGATTTAGAGGGCAGCCTGGGATTCGTATCCAGTTCCATTCCAGTTTAGACTTCAAAAAGAGATCCAGTGAAAGAAAAACATATTAATGACCAAGGAGGGTAAAGGTGGTTTTAACTGCTTAGTGATGTACTCACAGAACACAGTGGGTGCTTCATTAAGTGCTCACAGAATAAACTGGAGGGTGGATGTCAGTGGGTGAGATGGTGAATCGGTGCTGTCAACTTGATTGCATATGGAATTTTCTAGAACATGCACCTTTGGGTGTGCCTGTGAGGAAATCTGAAGAGAGGGGAACTAAGGAGGGAGCATCCATCCTGAATAAGTTTGACACCATCCCATAGATCCCAGACTGAACCAAATGTTTTTCTCCAGCCAATTTCAACTGCCTTATTGCAGGCATATGCTATAGTGAAGTAACTAGAATTTTAGTTTAGGCAGTTGAGGAGGAAAGGAATGATGGCACTGTCAAAGAAAGTATCTAATTTGGGGAATGAATTTAATGAATGCAATACTTGCTGTGCCCCAGTGAAACCCATGGTCTTTGAGGATCTGGAGCACTTGTTCAATAGGCATCACACTCTAGACTAGGTTAAGAAAAAGGCTAAATCATAAGAGGAAATGTCATCATGGATTCAATGGCTTTATCTAAGAACCTAGGATACTGAGCATATTGTTGTGTTAATGTATGTAATTTTAAGCCAATAAAAACGTTAAAAAAAAGAAAAAGACTAAATCTCTGTGAACTTTTGGTTTTCAAGCACAGATAAATAAATAAACTTCTTATTGTTTGTTTGAAAATACCTACTTAGCAAGGTGTGGTGGTAGCCCACACCTTTAATCCCAGCACCCTGGAGGCCTAGATAAGAGGATCAGCCTGGGCTAGAGCAAGACCCTTCCTCAAACAAACCTACCACCACTACCAAAAAAACCTGTCACTGGCCCCAGGGATCCTGAAATCACCTGAAATTGATGGCCCGCTTTATTATGTCTTTCCTTTGGGTAAACTGTTTTCAGGTGGATCTGGTTCCACTCCCTTCAATCTTTATTATTAAAGAAAAGTGAATTTGAAACTAAAAGGTCTTCCCCAGACTTTAAATAAGTAAATTGCGGGTTGATTCTCTCTCCTTTTGTTGGTTTGTTTTTGGAGGTAGGGCCTCTCTCTCTTTAGCTCAGGCTGATGACCTGGAATTCACTATATCGTCTCAGGGTCCTTGAACTCATGTCGATCCTCTTACGTCAGCCCCCCCACGCCCAGCCAGCCCCCTTAGCCAGTTTTTTTATTTTTATTTTTTTTAAAAGGGAGAGCAGGAACGCATTTGGGGAAATCTCAGGGGGTCTGCACATCCGGAGTGCAATGGATAAGCCTCGGGGAAATCCACCTTCGTGGTCATAGTATCTCCCCTGCCTAGCTCCTGAATCACTTTTTGAGACTATTTGGTTCAAGTAATCTTTCCTGATTCGTGTCTGTCTTCTGTCACTTACGTGTCCAGCAATCCTTTCCAAACCGAGTTCAGGGTAAAAACAGCAGCAGCGGAGGCAACCCCGTAGAATCACACCGCATCAACCAAACCAACCAAAACCAAACTGTTGGCTGTAATTGACGTTTCGCTCCTCCATGTCTCCAAAATGGCATTTTTAGTGATTAACCGGATACACCCCATGCTCGCTTGACTCCTTCCAGAGAGGCTGGGGAGGAAGAGGCCCGGCTCTGCAGCCGCCCTCAAACCGAACCACAAGCATGGCCTTCTCGCTTTCCGTACCGCGCGGACCCCCGACCCAGGCCTGCCGGGCCCGGCAAGCCGCGTTCGGCGCGCAGCGAGCGGCAGGTGCCCGGGCTGGCGGCGCGGGGCCCGGGGCGCACGGGCCACGCGTGCCGCTTCGGCCGCTGCCCACGAGGCCGCCCGCGGTCACCGTCCTCCCTCCCGCCCGCCCGCCCGCGGGCACCCCCGCCCCCGCCAGCCTGCGGGCGCACGCGCAGCCGCCTCGCTCCCCTGATTTAGTACGCGATGGCGTCCCTCGCGCCCCACGGTCTTCTTCCCGCAGGCAGCGGTGACCGTGCGCAGCCTGGAGGCCCTGGGACCGGCCTCGAGCGGGTGCCCGAGCACGATGATCCTTAAAAAAAAAAACAAAAAACGACCACAGTCGTGATCTGACTTCACGAGTGAGGAAAAGCGGCCACCGGAAAAAGGTTGAGCGGGTCTCGGGGCGGCGAGCCGGGGCCTCGGAGGAAAAGGAAGGCCGGAGGGAGCCGAGGTTTGCCGAAGGCGGCGTTCCGGAGCCGCGCGGGGTGGGAGAGGAAGGCCGAGGGTGGGACGGGAGGGGTTGCGGCGGAAACTGCCGAGCTTTCCCGAAGGCGGCAGCGTCCGAGTTGCCCGGATGTAGTTGGTGGAGGAGCAGCGGCGGCGGCGGCGGCGGCGGCGGCGGCGGCGGCGACGGCGGGAGGAGGAGCAGCCGAAGGAGCAGGCAGCGGCGGCGGCGGCGGCGGCGGCGGCGGCGGCGGCGGGGGGAGGAGACGGTGGAGCGGGAGGAAGAGGAGGCGGAGGAGGCCGCGGCTCTCCGCGCGCGGGGGCGAAGCCGGACGCGTCTTCTGCCCCCTCCCCCTCCGCGCCCCGGTTCGCGCCGCCGCCGTCTAGTGGAGAAGTGAGCGTGGTGTGCGGACGGACGGCGATGGCCCGGGAGCGCCGGCGTCGGTAACGGGGAGGTGCTGCGAGTCTCGGCCGGGCGCGCCGAGGAGCCCTGGTTCCCGGGGCTGCCGCCCGTCCTCCCGCCGGTCCGCCCGTCCTCCATCGCCCGCCCGCCCGCCCGCCGCTCGCGGCCGCCCTCCCCTCCCGACACACACGCACACAGGCCGGGCATTGATGGTAATGTATGCGAGGAAACAGCAGAGACTCAGTGATGGGTAAATCGTCTTTCCGTTTCGGGCCGGGCCGTGCGGCGGGGGGCGGCGGCGGCGCGGGGAAGGGGGGGGCCGTTCCTCCTGATCTGGAGCTGGCCGCGCCGCCATTTTTGTTGTTAACCCTGATCCCCATCGGGCCGGGGAGGAGGAGCGGCCGGCCGCGGGGAACGAGCGCCCGACGGGGGCCGCGGGGGCTCAGCGTCCCCGGAGCCCCGGAGCCGCCGCGGTGCGCGCGCGCGGGCAGGGGAAGGGAGGGGGCTCGGCCGTCCGTCCGCCCGCCTGGAGGGAGGGAGGGAGGAGGGGTGGGCGGCCGGGGGGAACCCGCGCTCCTCCGTCCCGTCCCGCCGGGTCTCATGTCACCGTCCTCCTTCTTGTGTTTCAGCTGTCACGACCGGAGGGGGGACGCGCAGCCTTACCAGGTACCAGCCCGGCCGGCGGCCCGCCCGCGCGCGCGGGGCCCGGGGAGACGCTCGGGCCGGAGGGGGAGGGAGGAGGGAGGAGCGGGAGGACGGCTCGCTACTCGAGCTCAGGCTTCGCGAGTCGCTGCAGGCCGCGTGGGTGCCGCCAATGCGAAAGTCAGGCGGCCGAGCGGGGTCCTCGGGGGAGCCGCCCCCGGCCCGGGCTCTGGAAGGGAAAGTGACCGGGAGGGGTGGTGCGGGCGGCGGTGGAAGGTGGCGCAGGGACTGACCGCCCGGGCACACTCACCTAGAAAGGCCGGGAGAAGCGATTTCCACCTTCACCGGTGGTCAACTAGCGTCTTCCTGTTTTGTTTTGTTTTGTTTTTTTAGTGCAAACGATACCTATGCAAGTGAAAGGTTCCTTTTTTTCTTTTCTTTTCTTTTTCTTTCTTTCTTTTTTTTTTTTTGCTTCAGTAAGCATTTAGATCTTGGGTGATTCAGTCTAATGTAAATGATCTGGGCATCCAGGTTCCTTTTTGTTACTGCAGTTTTTGCATGTGAAGTTTTTAAAAAGTGATGGCAGACATGGTCTCAGGGTGCTTGGTAGTATCAGGACACCCCAAATAAATATTTTCTGCATTTAAACACTTGAAGAGAACAGATCACCACCACCACCACCACCACCACCCACAGTTTTCTTTCAGGTATGGGATACTTAGAGTCCAGGCTGTTGTCAATATTTCTGGTGATCCTCCTGCCTCAGTCTCCCCAGTGCTGGGGTTCTAGGCAGCTACCATCAGCCCAGCAGGAGATGAAGCAGATTTCTTAGCTGATAGTTGACTTTTGTTAAAGGTCCTGCTAAGAACAGGTGTTCCCCCATGGCAAAACATTGCCATCACACTGTATGTGTGGAACATTATTGAATCTGCCTCCCAAACATAATTAATGAACATTATTATGTTCATTTTCAGACATATGTTGGGTAAAATTATGCCATTCCTTTGAGGGCATTTCATTGGTACACATTGTTCATGTATATTGACCAAAATTTTTTTTTTTTTTTTAGTTTAACATTTCTCATGTCTTTAAGAGTTGGTTAGGTCTTAAATGCTTTATTTGAATCAAAGAAATGGAAAAACTATCTTTAAAAAAATAGGTTTTCCAAAAACACATGCTTATTATACTTGAGCCTGTGGGTCAGTAGTTGAGGAGAAATAAGTTATAGTAGTGCTGCTTTTTAAAAAATATTTTTTAAGTGTGTTTGGTGCTGGGATCCATCTTTTTTTTTTTTTTTTAGGTTCCAAAAAGGAAATTTTTGATTTGTAGAAAATTTTTTTGAGTGATGCTGTGTCCCTGGGTTTTTGATTTCTTATATTTACATGGTGGTAAAGTAGGTTTATAGTTTCTAATTTTTGGATACATTTGATAACAGGAGTTGTGCATTAACTCTTAAGCATCTAGATCCTGTTTGCATAGGGGAAGAATTAAAATTGCTATTTAAAAAAATGTAAAATTTATTTGCAAGGAGAGAGAATGGGCACGCCAGGGTCTCTTGCCACTGCAAGCAAACTCAAGATCATGTGCCACATTGTGCATCTGGCTTTACATGAGTGTTGGGGAATCAAACCCAGGTCTTTAGGTAAGGCAAGTGCCTTAACCTCTGAGCCATCTCTCCAGCCCTAAAATTGATAATTTTAATTTACTGATATAAACCCATAAAACTGAGTTCATTTATACCTCAAAATTTGTAACTTAAATAGTTTAGGGAATTGATTTTTAAAGGTTTAATTTTTTTTCTCTATTTTTGGGGGGTGATGTTTTACAGGCACTTAAGTATTCCTCGAAGAGTCACCCCAGTAGTGGTGATCACAGACATGAAAAGATGCGAGACGCCGCAGATCCTTCACCACCAAATAAAATGTTGCGGAGATCTGATAGTCCTGAAAACAAATACAGTGACAGCACAGGTCACAGTAAGGCCAAAAATGTGCACACCCACAGAGTTAGAGAGAGGGAAGGTGGTGAGTAGCTTTCTTCTAAAACTATGACATGTTTGATTGTAGCAATAGCTCTGTATACAGTCATGCTTCTAAAACTTCCTTATGAGAATGTTGCTGTGTGTATATGTCATCAGTTTTATGTCAGTTTTTTTTTCATTCGTGAGTTACTGTATGTAGGGAAATGATAACTGACATGAGGGTAGACCCCCTATATAATTATAGGGACTTCCATTAAACGTTTACTAATTGTGGGAGAGATGCTAGACATTATTTTTCTAAGAGAGGAACTTTCATTTTCAGGTAAAGATTTCAGTTTTCAATCATTGTTTCAGATTATTTCCTACTGGGTTCATATCTTACCCAATTGTAATGATAAATTATACATTTAAAAGCAGGAGGTTGTCCAGGTTTTAAATAAAAAATCTCTAGGGTCTTGTTAATATACATACTGTTTATTGAAATACTCAACTTTTTAAGTTAGCCTCTTTTTTTTTTTTTTTTTTCTTTTTTGAGTCAGCCTCATGTAGCCTAGGCTGGTCTCAAACTCACTGTGTAGCTGAAGATTAAGTTAGTCCTTTTGTCACCACAGTACTGATAGTCCTTAAGATACTACTTTGCTCAGTCTCTGTGTAGTACAAGCTGGAACCAAGTTCAATTTTCAGACTGACTTTGCTCAAAATCTACCAAAATAACATTTTATTTTTAAAGCATACATTAAGAAATAAACTAATTTCAAAAAGGTAATTAAAACATGTGTATTCTTTCACTATAAGATCTCAGATTGTTTAAGTAGATAACATTTGAATTAATTACACAATGTGAATTGAAAACCTAAAGGGATCCTTAATAGAATATCACCTGGCTGCTTTTGTTGACAGCTAGTTTCTCAGTGTCTTTGCTTACTTTCAGAAAATAGTTGGCATCTTCTGTTTTACTCTTTTTTTCTTGTCTGATTTTGTTTTTGCTTTTTAGGATAGAATCAGCTTTAGGCAGTGTGGTCATATATTGAGGAACATTGGCCTCTACATAATTTAGTCAGAAGATTGCATTGGGGTGGAATGATTTGGGTAATTGAATGGGAGGAAAATAGTTCTTTATTCAGGATAGCTATAGCTTTGTGCTACTTACACACACAAACCACATGTTTGTAAGGGTAGCAGGTAGGTTTGATTATTGAAGTGTTAAAAGCTCTTGGGTTGTAAAAATATTATTTTCAATTTTATGGGTGAATTTTCTGTTGTACTATGTATAGCCTGAGAGGCAGTACTGTTGATGGAGCACTAATCTAGTAAGTAATTCCAAATGCTAGCTTTTGGAGAATAGGAACTAATTATGCTGCACTGCACTCTCTTCCTCTTGTGATACCATGGGAGTACGCATGCATACATATGTGATACCATGGGGATCAGCTTTCTTGTTATCACCAAAATGACTTGATTTGGTAAAATCCTGGAAGAAGTTGGGATGGACACTCAAGAAAACTTTGGCAAATGCTTTATCCATTTACAGTGAACTGTGCTCAGTAAGTTCCTTTACAGGTGCAGTAGTCCATCCAAAATTCTGTCGCATATTCATTCAACATTGGCTACATACTACTATTACTCTGGACTTCAAGCTATATTAAGATCTTTGGCCTTGAAGTATTCTTAAAACACTTTTGACTCTTGAGAACAAGTGATGGTTCAGCTGTTTGCCTTTTCTGTTTTTTGTTTTCCTTCATATGTGTACTTACTGACTTTTAATTTTTTTGTATCATCATTGATACTTTTCTAATTTAGTCATTTGCTGAATTAGGCCCCTCTTTTAAAAATTATTTTTTAAAAAAAGGTTATATTCTTATACCCCATAACCATATACTGTAACTCCGTTTCTGCTATAGTGTTTTCTATGGTGAAGGCGTAAAGAAAGGTACCATAAAATGTGGTACCTCCATTCTAAAGTTTGGAGTTCATCTTTGAATTTAATTTTGTGTGGTGTGTGTGTGTGTGTGTGTGTGTGTGTGTGTGTGTGTGTGTGTGTGTGTATGCATGTGTATACGACATCTATTTATTTCTTTCCCCCAAGATAGGGTCTTGCGGTATCAGCGCAACCTGCCCTCAAACTGATTTTACTATGTCAGATTGCCTAGTGCTAGGAAAACAGGCCTGTACTTTTCCCAGCAGGGTTTTTATTTTTGTTTTTTCAGGTATTGCTATATAGCTCAGGCTGGCTTTGAATTTATAGCAATTCTTCTGAGAGTTGTGATGACAGGTGTGTATTTTTTAAAGATGTACTTATTTAGTACTTAGATATTTAGTCATAGTTTGACTTTAGGTGTGTGAATGTCTTTTTTCCCCCCTCTTATTACTAATGTGTGAAACTAAAGTCTATTGTTAAAGGCATATGTTCCCTTGGATTTATTTATTAGAAGTAGAGACAGACAGAGTGAGTATGGGCGTGTCAGGGGCTTTTGCCACTGAAAATAAACTCCAGGCTCATGTGCCTCTCGTGCATCTGGCTTTATGTGTGTGCTGGGAAATCAAACCTGGGCCATCAGGCTTTGTAAGCAAGCTCCTTTAAGTTCATTCCCTTGGATTTTTTTACCTTTACATATGGATTCAAAAATATACAAATTGAAAGCAATTATCAAAAATTATGAGTTGGATTATCTGTGCTCTAAAGTTACTGTATCTATAGTTACTACAATGTTCATTCAAATTTCTTTACTTTTTTTCCCTTGAGGTAGGTTCTCACTCTAGCCCAGATTAACCTGGAATTCACTCTGTAGCACCAGGCTGGCCTTGAACTCACAGTGTTCCTCCTGCTTCAGCTAATGACATACTGGGATTAAAGACATGCACCTCCATGATGTACTGATCAAGTTAATTTCTTTCTCTCTTTAAATATTGACAGAGTGAGTGAATATGAATGAATGAATATGGGCACACCAGGGCCTCCAGCCACTGCAAACAAACTCAGATGCATGTGCCACTTTGTACTTTTGGCTTTATGTGGGTACTGGGGAGCTGAACCCTGGTCATTAGGCTTTGCACGTAAGTGCCTTAACCACTGAGCCATTTCTCCAGCCCCTCAAATTTCTTTTTTATTTAATTTTTTTTTTCTTGAGATAGGCTCCTGCTGTTTAACCTACACTTGTCTCACACTCATGATCTTCCTGGTTCTGTCTTCCAAGCTCTGTGATTATAGGCGTGAGCCATCATACTTGGAAAGGATTTTTTCCTTACTCTAATGATTTTTATAGTTAATAATTTAAATGGTAATTTGCCATTATTTGTAACTTGAATTTGTAAAATAAATATATGTGAAATTTGTAAAATATATTTTTCAGTAATCACTGGGATTCTTTCTTGACATCTTGAGTTTTCTTTAAAATTGTCAGGATTTAAAAGTAAGCTGTAAGAAAGCAGATTGAAGCCACGCTTGGTGGCACATGCCTGTAATAACAGCAATTGGGTGGCTGAGGCAGGAGGAGGATGGCCAGTTTTAGTTTAACTTTTTTTTTTTTTTTTTAAAATTTAAGAGAGACAGAGACAGAGGGACAGAGACTATGGGTGTCCAAGGGCCTTCTGCCTCTGCAAATAAAGTCCAGACAAATGTGTCACTTTGTGCATCTGGCTTTGGGTACTGGGGGATCCAACTCTGGGCTGTCAGGCTTTGTAAGCAAGCACCTTTAACTTTTTAGCCATCTCTCTCCACCCCCACCCCAACCTCTTGGGTTATATAGTGAGACTGTCTCAAAACATCCCCAAAAGGGGTTGGGGGACTTAAGCAGGATTGCTTTTTGTTTTTAACTCCCCAAATCACTCCCATTAGTTAAAATAATGCTGTAACCTGACAAATAGAGTTAAAAGATGATTTTTAGGGTTTATTAAAGTGACTATAGATTATTGTAAGTTAAAGATTACATGTATTATTTCATCAAGAATTTTTATTTTTTAAAATTTTTATTGACATTTTCCATAATTATAGACATAGGAATCCTTTCATTTTTAAAGAGTCACCTGCTACCCAGACCACTAAATATAAACACACACATTTATATTTGCATGAGTTTGTACTGTTTTAAGACAGCATCTCTGTATATCCCTGGCTGGCCTCAAACTCATTATTTTTTCCTTAGACTCCCAGATGTTGGAATTAGAATGGTGCTCCACCATTGATGTGGGTCTGTTCTTATTTTCCTTCCATTTAAAAACAAGATAGATGCAAATCCTTAGAGAATCCCTAGTTCTTACTCTTGATTTTCTTAATACTGCCAATAATTTATCAGTTAGCTTACCAATTTACAAATGAACTGAGGGCTTCTATAAGCTCATTTCTCCCATTATCCCTCTAAGAATTAGTATAAAAAATTAATGGGAGCTGGCCCACTTGATAAGGTGGGTCTCTGAGAGCATGAGGCCCCATAGATCCTAGTATCCATGTAGATGACAGGTGTGGTGGTGTACACCTAAATTTCTCTCTGCTGGGCAAGAAGAGAAGGGGTCTTGGGGCTTGCTGGCTGGCTAGTCTAGCTGAATGTGTAACTTGAGGCTTAGTGAGCAAGACCTTGCCTCAGCTGAGGTGAAGAGGAATTGAGACAGACAGCTGACTTTAACCACTGTTTTCCACGTGTGCACATAGAAACACATGCCAAAAAAAAGGTTGCCAATGTATTTTGAGATACTGTTACAGAAGCATCTTTGTGGAGGGAGATGTCTCCGTTAAATTGAATATTTGTTTGAGTTTGTGGAATTTTAGTAAATTCACATTTTACTTAAAATTTGAGTTTTTTTATTAGAAAGGTGTACTATTTTAGAGTTGTTAAGTTTTTATAAAGATCTTTAAAGCTGTATAACAATATCTTTGGAGGGTTTTGGAAATGCATTTTTCATCTTCTAGTTTTCATTTTATTTACATGTTGCACTCACTTCACCAGTATATCTGAGGTCATGTCAAAATGTTCAGAAAATTTCAGATTTGTGATTTTTGGTTAAGACATTTAATTACCTTATACCTTAGTAAAGTGTAAACAAATACTCCCAAACTGAAACTCCAGGGCTCCAAGCATTTTGAAGGAAGTAATCATTAGGGATAACTTTCTAGAATTTTTTAGCTATAATTTAGTAACATTTTGAATTTCACATGTTATAATTGATAAATTATATACTGATCTTACAGTTGTTGAATAAAGCAGTGCATTAATGCTAGAAGACTAACTTCACTGGACCCTCCACAAGCAGTGCCCATTCTACATTTTAGCAGATAGGGAGTGTGGTGCTTACATTAATTAAATCACAAGACACTGCTAGCCAGACCTAGACGTCAGTACTGTGCTCTCATGTAGTTTATAAACTGTCCCAATTGAAACACTTAGGTATGTTGATTTTATTGTTTCTTTTTTCAAGGTAAGGTCTCACGATAGCCTGTGCTGACTAAAAACGCACTTGTAGACCCAGGCTGGCCTTGATCTTGCAGCGATCTTATCCCTGCCTCCCAAATGCGGGATTAGAGGGGTGCTCTACTATGTCTGGATCACTTGGTATCCTCAGGCTGGCTTTGAACCTATAGTAATCTTTCTATTTCAGCCTTGAAATTGCTGGCACTAAAAAGCATGTGCCACTTCACCCAACTTTATTATTATTTTTTTTTATTTTATTTACTTTGTTCTTTATTTTTGGAGATGATCTCAAACTTGCTGTGCAGGTGAGGCTGGCCTTGAACACTTGATCTTTTTGCCTGCGTCTCCTACATGCTGGGGCATAAAGTAGTCTTATATTTATTTAACTTAAAATGTTTCATATTTTTTATTTGCAAGCAGAGAGAGAATGAGAATGAATCAAGTCTTGATTCTTTTAATTATTTATTTGCAAGCAGCGAGACAAGAGAGAGAGAATGGGTGTACCAGGACCTCCAGCTGCTGCAAACATTCAAGATGCATGTGCTACTTTGCGCATCTGGCTTTATGTGAGTCCTGGAGAAGCAAACTCAGGTCATTAGTATTTGCAGGCAAGCGCCTTAACCACTGAGCCATCTTCAGCCCACCTCGATTCTTTTTCTTAATTTTAGAAAATGTGTGTGTTTAAGCATCTGTACATGTAAACTGTGATATGGGAACACTTGTTCCAAGTCTTTGCCTTAGAGCTTCTTGTCAGCACATCATTTCAGCATAGATGGTATTTTCAGAAAAGTAGTTACTAATGTGTTGTGTGTGATTTAATGGTATTTCTTTATTAAATCAAAAGTATTTCGGTTTAATCCCAGTATTCTGGAGGCTAAGGTAGGAGGATCACCATGACTTTGAGCCTTGCCTGGGCTAGAATGAGAGACCCTGCCTCGAAAATGCAAAATACTTTGGAATAATTCACCTTGGCTATTTAAGACAGTCTTTAATTGAACTTTTCTATTTAGCTGGATAAAAAGGTTTTGTTGAAATGGTCACAGTCAGCTTTCTAGTTGCTGCGCAGAACAAAATAGCTGTGGAGGAATGGGTTTATTAGGATTAGGGACTCGAGGAGAGACTCCATTCTGTCAGGGAAAATGATGGCATGAGCCAGAGAGGTGGATATCACCTCTGCCATAGCACTGCAAACAGTGGCAGGAAGGTGTGCCAAACATTGGCAAGGGGAAGCTGGTTTATAATCCCCATAAACCCGCCCCCAACAACACAGCTCCATCGAGATTGTAAAACCCAAACTGCCATCAGCTGAGGATCTATCAATCAGAACACTTTCATTTGTTTGTGGGGGACACCTGGATCAAACCATGACACATACCTAGGTTTTTTGTTTCATAATTCACAGGAAACATAATTGTGTCTGTTAGTCTTGTTACTGTATTCTTTTGTGCAGAACTGTTGTGGAGGGTTAGTGACACTGATTTTCATTCACTATCAAGCCATTTTTTAGTATTAGGTATTTTTAGGGCTTATAGATCAATGAGCATTCTCCTTTCCGGGGGTGTATATGATACTTGATAATTTTCAAAGCCCTTATATATATATATGTTTCTCATCTGATCTTTGAAGTAGACAAGTAAGCATTGTTCCTGATTAAAATCTTTTAGTTTACTAACTTGTTGAAATTGGTAAGCTGGTATCTTCACTAAACGTGTGTGTGGGGGGAGGGGTGTGGGTGTGTCAAGGCAGAGTCTCACTCTGTCTGTAGCCCAAGGCTGGTCTCAAACTCACTGCCATCCCCCTTCCTCAGCTTCCCAGGTGTTGGGACAAAAAAACATGCACCATCACATACATACACATCAAGAGCAACCACTTCTCAATACTCAGAATCATTTTAGCTTCTTGATCTTAATCTTCTCCAACCATGATTGTGTAAGAGACCCCTGAATAGTGTTTCTTCCTTTTTGCTACATACAGCTCTCCATACAATAACTACAGTAATCAGTTAAAATGCTCACATCACTCCCGCTTACAGTTATGTAAAAGATTCTTTGTTTTGTGTCTAGGTATGTGTTTACCTCTTGCCACTTTATGCATCTGGTAGTGGGGAATCGAACCCAGGCCAGCAGATTTTGAAAGCCACATCTTGAATTGCTAAGCCATTTCTCCAGCTTTCACTTTTTTTCTCCTGAGACAGTCTTTTTTTTTTTTTTTTTTTTTTTTTTTTTTTTTTTTTTTTTTTTTTTTTTTTTTTTTTTTTTTTTTTTTTTTTTTTTTTTTTTGGATTTTCAAGATAGGGTCTCGCTCTAGCCCAGGATGACCTGGAATTCACTCTGTAGTCTCAGGTTGGCCTCAAACTCACAGCGATCCTCCTACCTCTGCCTCCCGAGTGCTGAGATTAAATACGTGTGCCACCATGCCCAGCTTCATGAGACAGTCTTTGTACCTGGAGCTTGCCTTTTGACCTGTGTGGATCAGTTCTGTCTCTACCCCTCTTAGCACTGGGTTTATGAGATATGAGTGCTTGTGCCGCAAATTCTGTTACCATTGAGTCATCTCCCCAGTACCCATCCTTTCCCACGTTTTGTTTTCTTCTGTACATGAGATGTAGGCTTACAGCGTTATATAACAGGTTATAGTGGAAGAGGAATTCAGGAGCACAATATTTTAAAAAAATTATTAAAAGAGAATCCTGCTTAAAATTAACAGCATGTTTGTATATATATTTGCTAGCTAAGAAGTATCTTAACATAATAAATGTCATTTTACCTGGATAGTCTTGATACTTGTGGAGAGAGCATACTTTGGAAGGGTTAGAGCTTGTGAGTTACTGTAAAATGATGGATGATTATCTGAAATAAGATGACAAGTTATACTAAATGTGTATAATGACTCAATTCATTTGAAGAACTTGAAGATGTTTGAGGCATATCTGCTTTGTGCATTCCTGTGCAGTTTAGTTTAGCTGGATGCAGCTGATATTTCTCACAGGTGAAATTGTACAGAGGTACAACTGAAGATTAGTCATCCCTTCAGATACCAAGTGGTGGAACAAATCTGTGCTTTTCAAAACACGTTAAAACAGAACTATCTGTATTTTCATTCTTGTTTACTGGCCTTCTGTAGAAAATAAGCTCCACCAGAAGAATAGTGGTTTGTTTTATATCCACCATGTATTCTTTTTGTTAAAACAGTGTCCAGTATTTTTAGCATTTCAAGAAGTACATAGATGAGGACTGGAGAGATGGCTCAGCTGTTAAGGCACTTACCTCCAGTGCCTAAGGCCCCGGGTTCAATTCCCCAGGACCTACATAAGCCAGACCCACAAGGTGGTGGCCCTGGTGCGCTTGCGCTCTCTCTGTCTCTCTGTATCTCTCTGCTTGGAAATGAATAAATAAAAAAGAAGTACATAGATGAAAAATGCTGACATTGTTAAAGTATCAGGTAATGAAATTGCAGTTTTTACAGACAGTGATTTTCAGGCTTGAATGTGTGTGTGTACTGATCAAGTGAGGACTCTGACCTGTCAGTTCACCAGTTTTGGGTTATAGTCCCAGTTTCAGATAATCCCATGGTGCTGGTTTAACATGAATAAGAAAACTCTAGAGCAGCATTGTACAGATACAAACCACTTGCATACTCTTCCAGTGCCCTTGTAGAAGGTAACAGTAAAGAAAAATTAGTTTTAATACATTTAACTTACTCATATTTTTAGTTTAACATGTATATAATTGATATTTTATGAAGCAAGTTGCAGTTTGAAGAAGTCCCATTTCATGTGATTAATTTCAGTGTGTGCTTGGTGTCTCCTGAGTGGAAAGCAGTTTTGGAGAGTCACTTTGTTGGTTTGGCTTACTCCATTTTTCTGAAGAACTTTCTGACATGTCAGGCAAGCAGTCATGAGCTTCATTCCCAGCTCTAAACAATGTTTTTTGTTTTTTTTTTTTCTTTTCCATGTGCCTGATTGTTGTAAAGCAGGATTAGAAATAATGGGTCCTTGAGCTATATAGTGTTTCTTGTACTAAAATTTTTCTACTAGTCTACATTTTTTATAGGAAATGTAAAGAAAGGAATAATTGCCTCTAATCCTATCATTTCTTAGCTTTCTTAGTCCAAAGATACACAATTTATATTCTTTACAAAATGTTTATAAAAACACTATATAAATACCCTTCCTTCTTTATATGTGTGTCTGATAAAAATGTGTGTGTTTTTGTGTGTAGGCATGTGCATAGCATGTAAATAGAGGCCAGAGAAAACTTTGAGTGTCATTTGAGGCAGGGTCTTGTATTTTTTGGTTCACTGCTGCATTCCCCAGGGTAATGGTCCTTGATTTTATAGGGAATTGTGTCTCCCCCTCCTTCCATCTCTCTTGTGGGTGCTGGGATTACAGCAGTCTCATGGGTTTCACATGGAGTCATAGGACCTGAATTTGAATAATCAGGATTGAGTGGCAGAGGTTTTATTCATGAAACCATCTTTCCAGCCCTTCCCCCTCCTCATTAAATTTCTCACTAAAGCTAGGTAAAAAGAGTTGACAGATACTTGGTGTTGACAATATGTGGGGACTGACTAGTGTTTTTCAGGTAGTGATTATGAAATATTACTCAGTGAGTGAAGTCCTCTTTCTACTACCAACTTCTTTCCATGTTTAAACCAGACTCTGATAACTTGTTGGTATGCTCTAAATTTTTGTGTTTATTTCTTTGAGCTTGTGAGGTTGAAGGTATATAAAAACACCTAGGTGATTGTGTAGACTGTAACAGACTAAATTATGAATTTTACAATGAAATTTATTAGAAAATGCCTATGTGCTTGTGCCACTTTGTAATCTGTCTTTACATGGACACTAGTGACTTGAAGCTAGGCCGGCTGACGTTGCACAAGCACCTTTAACAGCTCAGCCATCTTCCTACTCCCAAATTTTCTGTTTTGAAAACAGAATTGCTTTATAGCCCAGGCTGGTCTTAAACTCATGATAATCCTCCTATTGCCTCAGCCTGGGTTTTATATACTGTGCACTCCTGAATAATAGAAGTTCGTGTTAGATCTGACTCTGGATGTTAACTGATTCTTTGTGTTAGAAAGGAGAATGGTGAATAGTTCGGCAAATGAGCTCTATGAGGAAGCTGCAGAGGCACTGTGGGGATTGATCCATATCTAGAACTGTCACTCACTAATTTTGGGGGTGTGGGTGCTAAAAACAAAAACAAGAGAAGTGTAGACTAATGATAACCTGTTGCTTCTTGTTATAGCTTATTTGACTTAACTTGAATTACCCTGAAATCATCATAAGTAGGGGATGGAGCCTAGAGAGTAGAATTTTAAATATATACTGTTTTAATTTATATATTTGTAAACTGTAGCTTTAGGAGGATAAAATACAAAAGGAACTTTGGCGGACAGTAGAGCTGGCTGTGTTCAGAGGTGTTTTATTGCAAAGCCTGCTGGCCTGGATTCAGTTCCCCAGCACATAAAGTAGTGTTAAAAAAAAAAAAAAGCAGATATCTAGCATTCATTTGCAGTGGCACACAGACAAAAATAAATTTTTAAAACAAGGAGGAACTCTGAACTTTGCCTCATTTAGAAATCTGGACATAAGGGCTGGAGGGATGGTTCAGTGGTTATGGAGCTTCCCTGCCAAACATAACAAGCAGAGTTCGATTCCCCAGTACCCACATTAAAGCAAGATGAACCAAGTTGTGCATGCATCTGAAGTTTGCTTACAGTGAGTGGCTAGATACCCTGGGACACGCCTATTCTCTTTCTCCTCTTCCTCTTCTTCCTCCCCTCCCCACCCCTCCCCTTTTCTTTTAATTTTTTTTGTTGTTGTTGTTGGTTTTTGGAGGTAGAGTCTTACTCTGGCCCAGGCTGACCTAAAATTCTCTATGTAGTCTCAGGGTGGCCTTCAGACTCCTACCTTTGCCTTCCGAGTGCTGGGACTAAAGGTGTGTGCCACCACACCCGGCTTCTTTCTCTATCTCTTTTAATCTTCTGCTTGCAAATAAATAAAAACTTTTTTTTTTTTTTAAGAAATCAACATTAGAGTAATCTTTGTCAGATTGTGTTAATGTGTTTTAAACTTTTTTTTTTTTTTTTTGGTTTTTCGAGGTAGGGTCTCGCTCTAGCCCAGGCTGACCTGGAATTCACTATGTAGTCTCAGGGTGGCCTTGAACTCACAGCAATCCTCCTAACTCTTCGAGTGCTGGGATTAAAGGCGTGCGCCACCACGCCTGGCAATGTGTTTTAAACTTTAAGGACTTTGTTTTGGTTTGTCTTACTGGATTTGTGGATAGTATTGTTTGTTGGTCTGTGTTCACATTGGGTAGCTAACTTACTGTCTCATGTTGAAGGCATCTCATATCCAGTTACTGTTATTTATGCGTAGATATATCCATTGGGATGGATGTCTCCTCTACCCTTTCATTCCAAGTTTAAAAACCTTTAGAATTCCCTTTTCTTAAATCTGAAACTTGTCTGGCCTTAAATTCACTGATCTGCCTTGGCCTCTCCCACATGCTTCGATTGACATGTTCTACCACATCTGGCCTCTGTACCTTTTGTGCTGCTGACTTCTATTTTTAAAATTTCTGTGAGATGGGCTTTGCTTCTGTATTAACTAATAGTTACTTAGATGGTTTTTCTGTGCAATTTATGGGAGAATCCTTTGGTGTGTTCTTCAGAACACCAGTTATATTTATAACATGTTCATTTCATGCACTGTTGAATTTTTGATGGTAAACTTCTAATTTTTCTAGTAGCTTGTATCTTTATGAATCAATTAACTAGAATTGGCCATGAAAGTTACAATTATAGTGGCGTTTGGTACATCTCTTCTTTTTACTGGATTTCTCAGAATTCTGCAATTGTAGTTATGAGAGGCGTCCACTTGCTGCAGGAGCCTATTGTCTTTTTTTTTTTTTTTTTTGAGGTAGGGTCTCACTCTAGCCCAGGCTGACCTGGAATTCACTATGTAGTCTCAGGGTGGCCTTGAACTCATGGTGATCCTGCTACCTCTGCCTCCCAAGTGCTGGGATTAAAAGGCGTGCGCCACCACGCCCGGCTCTTATTGCCTTTCAGATGTGGCTAATGCAACTAGAAACTCCATAATAGCCCTCTTTCATCTGAAAATCTAGCCCAACTTGCCTGTAACTCATGGCAATCCTGCTAACATCAGCCTCCCAAGTGCTGGGATTTTAGCATGAGCTGCCATACCCAGCTAAATGCCAGCTTTTCATGTTACATAATTTCAGATGCCTTTTTAGTAGTTGCTTGCTCATCGGGTCCATTGACAGCCTTTTAGTTCTTAGCTTCTTTGATGTGAATGCTGTCATTGAAAGCTTGTGGGATTTTTCCACGTGTGCTGCTTTCCCTTTCAGAGTTAGTATTTTATAATCTCATTTTTTAACTTTAATCTGATTTGTATCTATGATAAATTTGCATTTCTCACCATGCTCAGATCTTGTTGCTTCCTATATTTCAAGTTCTGTTGGCTATGTAGCCATCATTACACAATATTAGGAGTATAAAAATTTGCCAGTTATACTGCCAAGAATCTAAACCTATTTTTTGTCACAAAAAGTGTGTTTGAGAGACCCTTTGTGTCATTCCATAAAACGCCTCCATTTCATGGCACTTTTAAAAAACTTTTTAGTGACAGCTTCCATAATTATATACAATAAACCATGATAATTTCTTCCCTACTTTCGTTTTCCTCTCTCAAGTTCACCCTCCTTCATATTCACACCCCCTTTCAATCTCTGTTTATTTTAAATGTCATCTTTTTCTTCTGTTATGAAGGTCTTGTATAGGAAGTGTCAGGCACTGAGAAGTCATGAATATCAAGGCCATTTTGGGTGTGGATGATTGCATTGTAAGCAGTCCTGTCCTACCTTTGGCTCTTTGCTACCTCTTCCACAATGGACCTCAGGGCTTTGAAGGTGTGCTGGAGATGTCTCAGTGCTGAACACTTCACTGCCGTTTCTTAGCACTTTGGTGCAGTCATCTGGGTGGTTACTGAGTCTGAAAAGAGAAGTTTCTCTAGCCAAAAGTGAAAATGAAGTTATAATAAAGTAATATATAAAAATACACATTAGAAAAAATGCTTATAAGGCAGTTTTTGGTGGGCATAATATATGCGTTTAGCCAGACGACAGCAGGTATTACTCCCCTAGGCCCAAGCCTGTGGGGTCTTCAGCAGTAGGGTCTTACTGTCTTGTTCTGGTGGGCAAACAAGAGTCTTGGCAATGGGCTGTAATGTTTTGGGAGCTTCAGGAACCTCCCTGGCCAACAACTGAATTTTTTTAGTAGCAATCTATGGCTTCTGGCTGTGCCATTATGCAAAGTAGAGTTCCATATGGCCTCTACTACTGACTTTTACCTCAGCTTACATATAAGTATAAACATTTGTAGCTAGGATCCACATTTGAGAGTGAACATGCAGTGCCAATCCTTTTTTTTTTTTGTTGTTGTTGTTTTGAGGTAGGATCTTGCTCTAGTCCAGGCTGACCTGGAATTTACTATGTAGTCTTAGGGTGACCTTGAACTCATGGCAATCCTTCTGCCTCTGCCTCCTGAGTGCTGGAATTAAAGGCGTGCGCTACCACGCCTGGCTCCAAACCTATTTTTAAAAATATTTTGTTTATTCATTTTCAAGCAGAGAGATAGAGAGGAGATAGAGAGGAGAGAGAGAGAGAGAGAGAGAGAGAGAGAGAGAGAGAGAGAGAGAGAGAGAGAGAGAGAGAGAGAGAATGAGCGAGGGAGTACCAAGACCACCACCTTGTGGGTCTGGCCTATGTGGGTACTGGGGAGTTGAACCAGAGGCCTTAGGCACTGGAGACAAGTGCCTTAACCGCTGAACCATCTCTCCAGCCCTCAAACCTGTTTTTCAAATTGTTTTTCATAAGTTTTGTTACTGTGTTAGTGCATTTTGTAAGGTGTTAGGGAACAACAGTCAGCAATGAGCAACACAATAGTGACACAACTAGAGAACATTGATTAGACACAAGTGTGCATGGAAATCACACAAGCTTCACTTTCTAGTATAGTAAGAAGTGATAGATAGCACTTTTAAGTTGCCAAAAATCTCATTATTTAGAATAGTGAATATCAAAGCTAGAAATGAGTTCTTTTTCATTTTTATTGAGAAAAAAGGAGACTGAAATGGAAGCAAATGAAATGTGAATAAGAAAAATTTCTACTGTATGGCCTCCCTCCCTCCCTCCCTCCCTCCCTC
>PVHP010030394.1:0-21727 GCA_004024765.1 Zapus hudsonius | reverse complement strand
TCTCTCTCTCTCTCATTTTCTCTCTATCTCTTTCACTTTGCTTACATACATAATAGGTTAAATATATAATAGGTTATTTTTAAAAATATGTAGGGCAGGACATGCTGAAGTACATGTTTAATCCCAGAATTTGGGAGACAGAGGTCAGAGGATCTCAGTAAATTCAAGGTCTGGGACTGCAGAATGTGCCAGGTAAGCCTAGGCTAAAATGAGATACTACCTTTAAAAATGTGTATATATTTGTAAGAAAAAAATCACAAAAACTACATGATTCAGAAATACTTCTTGGTTAAAACCAAAGATTCACTTAAAGAATGACAAAAATCTTAAGTTTCTGAGTCTGCTCATTAATAAAAGGAATACTTGCTCTATATTCACTGTGATATTCTTAGCTATAATGTTGAAATATCTAGGAATTAAATATTGCTGGGAAGTGTTGAAAGCCCCCAAATGACTATCTATGTTCAAGCTTCTCTGTAGCAGTGACCTTCTTGATGCTGGGACAAAGCAACTAACACAAACACTGTTCAATCTCAATATTTCCCACAACCATCTTATAAAACACATGCCTTATAGCCTAAAGTTATTAATACACATGAAGACACTCAACCTACTAAATAATAAAAATAATGTTTTGAGGCTAGGTTTGGTGGCATAAACTTTTAATCCTAGCACTCAGGAGGCAGAGGTAGGGGGTGTCCTCTGATTTTGAATCCAACTTGGTATAACAGAGTGAGTTCTAGGTCAGTTTAGGCTAGAGTGAAACTCTACCTCTCAAAGAAAAAAATTCTGAATTTATTAAATTTTAAAAACTTGTTATTGTTGGGCCCCAGCTTTAAGCTAAATTTTAGAATATGAAATAAAGTCCGGGGTGGCAGCACACGCCTTTAATCCCAACACACCTTTAATACCAGGAGGCAGAAGTAGTAGCTGATAAGCCTTGATCCTGTTTGTTGAATTCTGTGTAGCTGACAAGCTTTGTTCTGAAGAATCCATTCTATAAATAAAACTCCATTTTATAAAACTAGCTTCACTTTAGATTGGCCTCCCTCTCCCTAAAGGATGCCTGGTCATAAAGACCCAGGAGCAAAAAGACTCCATATAAGGGAACATATGGCTGTCCTAGAAAGTGGGCTGGATCTGGGATGTGGCCCCAAAGAGAAAACCAATCAGGAGATATATAGCTACAGGGAGGGAACCAATAAAAATGCCACACACCCAGTAACCTGAATTATATTATAATTAAATAGTTTTTGTCTATAAATACCCTGCTCCTTTGTTCTTCGGGGCTCCATCTTGCCTGGACACACGTCAGCCTGCTGGTGGAGCCTGACTGCGCAGCCAAAGAATAAAATCCTCTTGCTTTTGCATCTGCTGGTGTGGTTATTGGAGTTTTGAGGTACGCTCTCCCGAGAGAGGCCTTGGGGGTCTTTCAGTTCCTGCTTGCTGAGTTTTGTTTTACTGGCAATACTAAATGGTCTGCTGTACTCTGCTGATTGGCTCCTGCCAAAAAGTTTGAATCTTATTGCTTGAGAGAAATTGGCTGAACAATGCAGCCTCAGGTTATAAAAGGGCTTTGGGTGCTCAAATAAAACTGAGTTTTACTTGACACTTCTCCTGGTCAGATGTGTCTGTCCAACCATCGCCTCACCTCTCCCCAATTGAGCCCGTTTTCCTGCTGGCCAGCGAGACTTGAGCTACCCGCAGGGGGCCAGGGAGCCGTGACTCCCCAACAGGTTATCAGATCAAACAGTTATAATTCCATAATAAACACACTTTAAATATTGAGGCTAATCCAAGACAGGAATGTGACCAAAAGAAAAGACTAAAAAAAGTAAAAGGAACTCGGCAAAATTAGCACTGCCTATTAACCAAGAGCATTAATATTATTAGAGGCATTACCTGCCTGTTGACCCATATTAGACAGATGCAGTATCCTGACTGTGCAAAGGGAGCATAATCATTTGTTCCTTAATTAGTGAACTGTAGGGAGGTCTAGACAAGGGATTAACTGGCTTTTAATCAGTAAAGTTAACCTGCTAATGAAGAGGTAGTGATAAATTAATAAGATGAGAAGACCACATGCAGCTATAAATCATAAATTCACTATTAAAACCTTGAACCTTGTGAAATAATGAATAAAGAGTTAATACTTTCAGTTGGGGGGAACTTCAAGAACAAAATATTCTGAATTATACTTAGAACTACATGTCAAAGTCATTAATATCATAAATTGATCTAATAACATTGAACAACATACCAAGTTACACAATGGATTAGACCACTAGCCCATTCTAGAGCCCACCAGTGGAGTTTACAACCTCAATGTTGGACCAGGACACCCCCAAAAGACAGCAATTATTAATGGTTTATTTGTGAATCATTAAAAAGTCCTATCTGATCTGAGTTCAGACTGTAGTTTCAAATTATTAGCAATTTCTCCTGCCATGATGAAGCTTCCCCTTCAAGACTGTGTAAACCAAAACAAACCCTTTCCTCTCATCAGCTACATTTGGTTAGGGTTTGTGTCCCAGAGCCTGCCCATTTAACAAGTGTATCACCTCCAGCATTAATATCGTTTCAGGCATTTCCTGCCTGGTAACCCCTGTTAGACCGGTGTAGTATCCCGAATATGCCAAGGGAGCATAATCATTTCATCTGTAATTAGGGACTTGTATAAGTGGCTAAACATAGGGTTACAACCTCAATGTAGCTACAGCAAATATGCTCAAGTATATGACCTGTAAGGTAGTAGAATTGGTAATTGCATAATAATTAAAACTTTATTTTCAGAGGTTCAATTCTTCTCCTTAACACGAATGCATCTAATTAATATTACAGAATTGAGGATGGAGAGATGGCAGACATTTAATGGTGCATCAATTTTGCAGTTGATGGCCGGGGTTCAATTCTCCAGGACCCATGTAAAACCAGATGCACAAAATGGTACATGGATCCAGAATTTGTTTGCAGTAGCAAGAGGTCCTGATATACCCATTCCATCTCACAGCCTGTTACATCATGTCATTCCTTTCTCTCTCCCTCTCCCTCTCCCTCTCCCTCTCTTTTCCCCCTCTTTACACTTGCAAATAAATATAAATTTAAAAATACCATAGCACAAATTATCCAAATTTCTATCATTAATGTATACTACTGAAATATAAGCAACTACAAAAAGGTCAAATATTGTCTGACAGTATGGTCTTCTCAACCATTTTCTGATGCTATAAATTCCTTCACCTAATCTTCCTATCCAGTCCATTATTTATAGCAGCCACAATCCCAGCTTAAATTCTAGTACTTAGTTTATGGACACCACTATACATGCCCCACCGCCTCTGAGACATAAGTCTAGGAATTGCATTGATCTTGACTATATCAAGCTTATCACTATATTCCATCAGCAGCAAGCTCAAAATGTGCCCTCATTGGAGCATGCAGTGCTGGATCCCCATCGATCTCATATGAAGTGTCTCTAGCGATCATCCTACTCTGTTCTCCTGTTTAATGGGTCATTTCCTCTATCCTCACTAAATTATACACAAGAATACACATAGCTAATTTTACCCACCTGTCCCTTAGCTAAATAACATTTATTTCTACATTAACAGACACCGACCATGCCCTTATCTGATCTGAGGATGTTTGAAGTAGTGTCTGGTTTTGAGGTAGAATGTGTTGCAGGCCCATTAACAGTATTTTTCTAGCTGAATATATATGAATTACTTTTATAAATGTCCTGATTTCTGCTATCTTTTTAGGTACTTCTATAATTCCCCTTATTTAGGAACTAATTACCTTAGATTTCATAATTAAAGCATGATCTTGTCATTTCTAGTTTTATGAGTTCAAGTGTCATACACATGATTCCAGTAAGATGAATTAAAAAATTTTTTACTAAAGCAATTTCTATGCCTAGCACTCTTTGAATATGATATGCATTATTACCTATTATAATGTCTTATAATATTCCCTTATAGGTAGAAATCTGTGTGAAAAAGTTAGTTTGAGCAGGCCATGGTGGTATGTATCTATAATCCCAGCACTATAGAGGCTAAAGGAGGTAGTTTACTGTGAGTTTAAGCCAGCCTCAGCTAGAGTGGAATTACTCTAATTCAGTAATTTAATTACTGAGGAATTTCTCTTCCTCAGTAATTAAAAAAATGGTTACTTTTATTGAGAAAATTATATTTCTAGAATATTAGGATTTGTGCCTATTGTTAAGAATTCAAAAATTTCCATGCTACCAACTAAAGTATATCCTAAGTGAGGTCACCTAATTAAGTTATTCAGCCTATACTCTGAAAATGTTGGTTAACATCCTTCCTGTACTAACAAAAAAAATCAAGGAATGTCTATTATAACAGTAATCTCAGGGTCTCTAATCACTATCTTGTCCTTTCATTCCTTAGTCATAGGAGC
This sequence comes from Zapus hudsonius, assembly GCA_004024765.1. Lineage (NCBI taxonomy): Eukaryota > Metazoa > Chordata > Mammalia > Rodentia > Dipodidae > Zapus > Zapus hudsonius. Next base: position 17,305 of record PVHP010030394.1, on the reverse strand, counting down.
ATATCTTGAATTGCTCAAATTGGAAATTATCACAATTCTAATTAAAATAGCAAGCAAGCTTCAAGTCCACAGAAGTACCAGTGAAATATTTGCTGACACAAGCAACCACCTCAGTCATTTTCATACTAGCCATTTCAATTGAATTTATATATTCAAGGCCAGCGACTTTTACATAAATCAGAAAATTAAATTACACCCCTGATTATAATAATATCATCATCATTTATAAAACTAGTCCTGTGACCACTGCACTTGAGAAAACCACAAGTAGCTCCATGGGTATCATTAACATCTGGAGAATATTCTTAGAACCATGGTAACTGGCTCCAATCGCAACTACATGTGAACTAGTATCAATAGCACTTAATACCGAAATCCTAAACGGGGCAATTTATGTAACAATATTGCTGGCTGAGGAAGAGTAAATAAAATACAATAATGAAAATTCTTAGGATATACATCTATTCTTAGGATATACAATGAATAATAGCCATCATTGTTTATAATAAATCAATTATACTCACTCCTTGACTCATTTATTTATATAACATTAACAACAGCAACATTTATATACTTAACAGTAATGTCTACTTTACCATTTTATCTTCATCCACATATGTAAGTCAGAAATTATATTAATCCTTTCATTATTAGTTTTTAGTATCAGTAGGGAGATAGATTACATTACTGACAAGGTAACAGAGTAACTAACATCACAATAACACTATTAATTATCTTTATGCTATCAATCATTCTTGTATCTGGAGCATTCTGACTTCTCCAAATTAACACCTACTCCAACAAAGTCCTTCTGAATAAACGTGGATTTGACCCACTATCTTTGTCCTGAGTTTTTTTTTTTTCAATAAAATTTTTCCTTTTAAGTACTTCATTCCTACTATTTAAACTAGAACATGCCCTTCTGCTATTCCTCTCCTGAGCATCTCAAGTAAATACCATTGGACTTACACAAACAATAACTTCAAACTTTATTCCCATTCTTGCAATAGGATTAGTATATGAATGAATTGAAACAGGTCTAGAGTGAACAGTATAGCTCTCTAGTTTTAATTAAAACAATTTCTACTCATTAGATTATAAATACTTCATAATAACCAAATGCCCTCTTTACATCTGTATTTTAGAATTTATTTTACCTCCAGTAGGAGCTCTTATATATACAACAAATTTGTTCTGCTATAAGTATTTATGATGATGACATTCTCAGCAATTAAATTGGTTGACATTTCATTCTATGCTTTTCTCATCCCTACCCTAGTTATTTCTCTGAGGAAACTAACATGTGATTATCCAATCTCTCCATTACCATTTGTTCAACTATGCAGACTTTTCTTCAGTGAGTGTTTTTGGCCACTTTATCAGAGATTGGGTGGCTTTACTTATTAAAAGTTATACTTGGAGCTTTAGTCTTTTCCATTTTTCTAAGTGTGTATTTTGTATGTGTAACATATTTTTATTACTATGGCTTCCTTGTATATCTTGAAATCAGGTATGGTGATACCATTCTTTTTGCTGAGGTTAATTTTGGCTGTGTGAGGTCTTATACACTTCCATGTGAACTTTGAGACTATTTTTTATATTTCTTATTATTTTATTAATTTATTTCCAAGGAGAGAGAGAACATAAATGGGTGTGCCAGAGCCTCTAGTCACCCCAGATACTTGTGCATCTTGCTTTTCATTGTTACTGCAGATCTAATATAGGTCCTTGGGCATTGTTAGCAAGTGCTTTAACCGCTGATGCAGGAATAATGTTTGGAATTACATCGAATCTGTACATTGCTTTTGGTAGGATGGTAGTTTGATGATTTTAATTCTTCTGACCCATTAGCATGGGATATCTTCATCTTCCTCCTTTTCTTCCTCATCTTCATCTTCTTCACATTCCTTCTCCTCTTCCAACTCATTTTTCTTCTTGGAGCCTGTTGACTCTTCTTCCAGGCCCACTTTGCCCTGGGCCCCTTCTGTAGGAATATGCTTTCCCACTTCTTTAGCTAAGGTGCTTTTTGCTCACAGGGTCACTCATCTTGGGCTGACTGCTCAAACCACATCTCATTCAACTTTTGGTTGGTATTCCCAATGGACAGGCCTAGGTGTTCACCTTCATCTTTGGGTGATATTTGGGGCAAAACAGGAAGAAGGCAGATGGTGGTCTTTTAGGAAAGTTGGGATTTTTTTTTCCTTTCTTTTTTCTTTTTTCTCCTCTTTCTCTTTCTTTCTTTCTTCCTTCTTTCCTTCCTTCCTTCCTTCCTTCCTTCCTTCCTTCCTTCCTTCCTTCCTTCTTTGAGGTAGGGTCTCAGTCTAGCCCAGGCTGAGCTGGAATTCACTATGTAGTCTCAGGCTGGCCTCAAACTCATAGTGATCCTACCTCTGCCTCATAAGTGCTGGTATTAAAGGTGTGTGCAACCCCAAGGGGATGGGGAGGAGAGGGAAAGGGAGGGAGGGAGGGAGGGAGGGAGGGAGAGAGTGAGAGAGAGAAAGAGAGAGAGAAAGAGAGAGAGAGAGAGAGAGAGAGAGAGAGAGAGAGAGAGAGAGAGAGAGAGAATGGGCACACCAGGGCCTCTAGCCACTGCAAAGGAACTACAGATGCATGGGCCACTTAGTGTATCCAGCTTTACATAGACACTGGGGAATCAAACCTGGGTCATTAGGTTTTGTAGGCAAGCACCTTACCTGCTGAATCATTTCTCCAGCCCCCTTTTCATTTTGTGCCACCTTAGGGAGGAACATGGTTTTTCATCTGTCTGTCTTAGTGTGCTTTGCCGTTTTGGAGGCCATACCTTCAAACTTGTCCATCTCTCAAGAGCGCTTCTTGGAGAACTCGGTCAAGTTCTTTGAATGCTCTTCCCTGTAGGTCTTCATGGAGAAGAAAGCATAGGAGGGTATCTTGCCTGTGGCAGCAGCTTCTTGTCCTCAGAGTCCAAACCAACCAACTTTCTTCTCCAAGCTCCTGTGTGGACAATTTTATCCCTCACTGTGATTTTGGTTTGAATTTCCCTAAGGCTTATAGTTGCTGTGAGAAACACATCAACATCTTTCTACCCATTCTTTTATGGATACCGAGCACTGATAAGGAAGCAACTTTCTCATTGGATGACTAAGTTATTGCATTAGATTAGGGTGGTGGCTTCCAGCAGAGGTAGGAGGATCACCATAAGTTTGAGGCCAGCCTAGGACTACATAGTGAGTTACAGGTCAACCCAGGCTAGAGTGAGACCCTACCTTAAAAAGAGAGAAAAACAAATAAGCTATCAAAAGAAAGGAAGGAAGGAAGGAAGGAAGGAAGGAAGGAAGGAAGGAAGGAAGGAAGAAAGAAGGAAAGAAAAAGAATTGATTTCTGGGTTGTCAGGGTGTCATTTAAAATTGCAGCAGGGACCTCCTGGATATATCAGTTAATAAAACTCTTGCTCTTGGGATAACCCTAAATCTAAGTGAATTAACTGAAAGCAAACCCACAGAGTCATTCAAATGCAGTATGCCAGGCTAGAGAGTATCTTTTTCCATTCACTCTTCTGTCTTGTGACTTCCTTATCTTTCATTCATTGCTCCAGGGATCTTTGCAATGTAAGAGATTCCAGGGACTTTATGGAGCTTGAGACTGTCAACATCACTCTGTCCATTTTCCACTGGTCCGAAGTCAGTCACATAGACCCCAACAAAATGCAAATATGCTGGAAAATGGACAAGAGGAAAGGGAAGTGGAATGAATGAATCATGAGCACCAACACAGTGATAGAGCACACAGTTCCTGTTAGTATTGTCACTTGTCCTCAGGCCTTGGTGAGGGGAATGATGCCAGGCATGACACCAAATCTGCTTATAATTTCTTGTTCTTTTTAAGGAGATATGAGGAGCTAATTCATTGGGTCTAAACAAAGGTATTCTCTCTCTGGCTTTCCCTCCTTTTCCCTTCTTCCCTCTCCTTCCTTTCCCCATGAGATGGGATCTGAAAACCTGAAAAAGTACTGCAATAAGAAAACATTCAGAATATGAGCTGACTTGAGATCATTCTATCAGAGAACAATGTTGATTATTTGAAAGAAAAAAGCTGCTTGAATTGGTATTCATTTTCCACTTGGAAATCTCACATTTTAGTTCTAAACCAAATTGAAAAAAAAAAAGACTTACATCTTCTACTTTTAAAATATTTTCTTTATTTGCAAGCAGAGAGAGACAGAGAGAGAGGAGAGAGAGAGAAAAAAAAAGATAGATAGAACGAGCATATCAGGGCCTCTAGTCACAGCAAGTGAATTCCATACACATGCTTCACTTTGTGCATCTGGCTTTACGTGGATACTGGGGAATCAAACCCAGGCCATTAGGCATTGAAGGAAAATGTCTTATCTGCTGAGGAATCTATCCAGTCCTACATCTCCTTTTCTAGGTTTAGGATAAAACTGCAAATAGCAGCCAATATAAATAAATGCAAATAAAGCCATATTGAATAGGCCACTTCAAGTAAAGGGCTAATGATCCCACTCTTACCAATAAGAACAATAAAGCTGGGCCTGGAGTGAGGTCCTACCTTAAAAAAATAGAAAAAGGGCTGAGAGAGGCAGGGCACTCACATGCATGAGGCCCTTGGTTTAATCCTCAGCACTGGGATAGCATGGGGGAGAAGGGCTGAAAGCAGAATCCTGTGAAAAGAAATCATGTTAGGTGCAAAAAGCACAGCAAATGCTGTCTTCAGAATGTCTTATTTTCTCTGAAATCCAGAAACTCAGGAAAATTGCAAGTTTCAGACTAAACTATGGAGTGAGACCCTGTCTGGAAAAAACAGTTGGTTTCCAATTTCAAAAAAGGCCAGTGAATAATGGGACATTTGGCTGGTTGGTTTCTGTTGTACAGGTTAAAGTGCAGCACTATATCCCAAAAGTCAGGTATCCATGCAAACATCACCACCACCCCATGGCACAAATATAACCTTTCCCCAAAATTATTATTGGCTTAAATTATAGAAAATAGAAAATAGAGCTGGGTATGATTGTGCACACCATTAACCCCAGCACTTGGGAGGCAGAGATAGGATTGCTGTTACTTCCAGGACAGTCTGGGCTAGAGAAAAACCCTACATTGAAAAAAATGCTGAAAGTATAAAAACAAATATTGGGGTCAAGGAAAAGAGGGGATAGTATTGAGGGAAACCTTGCACTGCAGGGAGAATGTAGCCATTACCTTCTTTTGGCTGGGAAAAAACATGCAACCAAAAGCAGCTTATGGAAGGAGGGTTTAATTTGGCTTCTTCAAGGCAGGAAAGCATGGCGCAAGCAGGAAGTTGGCCCACATAGTCACATGTGAGCTGGTAGGAAGCAGCAAGTGTGAAGTAGCTATGAACACATGTAACCCCCAAATTCTGTCATTAGTGACACACCTTCTATACCTGGGAATTGAGGATGAAACACATGAGGCCATAGGGGAAATTTTTTTAATTATATTATTTGCAAGGAGAGAAAGAGGAGAGTATATGAATGAATGTGTGTGCCAGAGTCTATCGCCACTGCAAATGAACCACTTTGTCCATCTGGCTTTACGTGGGTACTAGAGAATCAAGCTGAGGTCACCAGGCCTTGCAGGTAAGCACCTTAACCACTGAACCATCTCTTCATCCACATAGGAGATACTTTATATTCAAACCACCACAGGGAGGGAAGTGGCTCTTGGCCAGCATGGTGGGTCCTATATTAATACAGATTCTGCTGCCCTATGCCTCTGGCTGTTCAGAGAGCATGTTCTCTAAAGGATGAGAGGAAACTCAGTGGAATCTGACAAGCTGTCTTTCAGTTTTCTTCTTCCACCCACACTTCCTCATTCTGATCATTTTTTTGAGGTAGGCTATACTCAATACTATTTTCTTTTACGATTTTTGTGTTTTTTTGCTATTGTTGTTAAATATACTTTTATTTATTTGCAAGCAAAAAGAGAAAGACAGAAGACAGACAGAGAATGGGTGTACTCAGGCCTAGAGTCACTGCAAATGAACTCCAGATGTGCATCTGGCTTTATGTGGGCATTGGAGAATTAAACCCTGGTCCCTGGGCTTGGCAGACAAGCACCTTAACCACTGAGCCAGTCTTGCAGCGCCTATTGCTTTTATGAGGTAGTGTCTCACTCTAGCTCAGGCTGACTTGAAATTCACTATGTAGTCTCAGGCTGGCCATGAACTCACAGCTAGATCTTCCTTCCTATGCCTCCAGAGTACAGGGCTCAAAGGTGTGTGCCACCATGCCTGCTTTGATTTTTTTTTTTGAGACAGTGTGTCATGTAACTCAGGCTGGCTTTGAACTCACCATGAAGGCTGAGGATGAACTTGAACTTGTGATGTTCCCTCCTCTACCTCATGTGTACTGGAATTGAAGCTGTATGTCAGGGTGCCTGGTTTATGCAGTGCTGGGCATCATGCCTGCGATCCAGGCACTTCCAGTGAAGCTACATTCTCAGCCCTATATTGTCTTTTTATTAGTTAATGTCTAATTATGAGTTGTTCTGGAAGATTGAAAAGCAATAAGTAATAAAAGCATGCAATTCTTCACTGTATAATATCTTAAACTCTGGGAGTAACATTAACACATTTTAATTTTTTTTTCTGGTCATAGTGGTGGCACACACCTTTAATCCCAGCCCTAGGGAGGCAGAGGATCCTGTGAGTTCAGACCAGTTTAGGACTACATAGTCAGCATGGGCTAGAGTGAAACCCTACCTCTAAACAAACAAGCAAACAAACAAAAAACCTTTCTGGCCTTAATGTTAATCAGTTCACAAATTGAAATATGCAATAAGCTTTAAAACATTATCTTGGGCTGTTCAATTAGATCAGAGTAGAATACATTGTTCAAAGTGTACCTTCCAACCGGCTTAAAAATCAAGAAAATTATCTCCTGAGAGTGGCTGAAAATCACTTAATGTTCATATGGCAGTGAAATATATAAAAAAGTTGTTGTCACATCTACACATACACTCAGTGCACCCTTAATCTCCATTCCTCCATGAGCCTTCAATGACAACCCTCATCAGACAGCACATGAGAGTTCCTAAAATTCTGAAATCAACATGGCCACAAACCCAGAGAGAGGACACTGAATGAATAAATGAGCAACAACAACAACAATCTGAATGCCCCCTCCTTCCGCTCCGCTCTTATCCACCCACCTTCTCACCAGGATCTTTTCAGGTCCCACCAACCTCTGCTCCAACCCTCCTTCCCTCCAGAACCTCTCCAAGTCCCAGCAGACACTGCTCCTCTTCTCCACCACCTCCTCCCTTCAGGACCTCTCTCCTCTCTGCTCCACCTCCTCCTTCCCTCCAGAGGTACCAGCTGTCTCTGCTCCTCTCTGCTCTACCCCTCATTCCAACAAGGACGTCCCTCCATCCCAGTGGCTTCTGCTCCTCTGCTCCACCCTGTCCTTCCTGATCCAGGGCCTCAGTTCCGCTGTGCTCCACCCCTACTTTCGGCCAAGACCTCACCCATTGCAGCGGCTTCTGCTCCTCAGCTCCAGCCATCCTTCCCTTCAGGACCTTCCATGGTCCCAGTGTGAGACCTGAATAGACTATAAAGCTCAAAACGTTCTGGTAAAGAAGGAGTTAACAGAAAAAGAAATAAAAAAGAAGAAAAGCCTTTTCCAGCAAAGGGTGACATAGCTAACCTTCCTTTTGCCCCCTCTTCCTGTAAACCTAGCCCTGCAACTAGCAGTTCCTGCAGCCTAGTGTCTGGTTCCTGTTAAATTGTGATAAAAGCTAAAACTGTCCTTCCTGACTGATTAGAAAAAAATGTGCAGCTGTGTCCTGTTACCTACCATCTGGTATCGTTTCCTGATAACACTTGTTTACTCTGCTGTATAAAAGACCTCCCCCAGCCCGGATCAGGGTTCTTCTCAAGAATATGCACGAGCCCCAGCATGCTTGGTTTCACTTTAAAATAAAACCTCTGCGTGTTGCATAGGAGATCTGGTTTGAGTCTTCATTTGAGTCGGGGGTCCTCAATTTTTGGCCTTTCACCAGTTGCCTCTGCTTCACACCCTCCTTCCCCCAACGTCTCTCCAAGTCCCAGCAGCCTCTGCTCCACTGCTCAGCCCCTTCCTTCCCACAAGGTCTCTCCAGGTCCCAAAAGCCTACAGCAGCCTATGCTGGTCTCTGCTCCACCTCCTCCTTCCCACCAGGGAGTCCACCCTTCTTTCCCTCCAGCACCTCTGACAGTCCCAGTGGCAAATTCAAGGCAAGTTTAATAGATATGCATCAAATAAAAAGAAGAAAGAGGAGGAAGAGGAGGAAAATAAAAGCATTCTGCCTTAGCTAAGCATTTATTGAAAAATCAATGCTTGCTTGTACCATCAGTTTGTTATGAACTTCCAAAGTCTTCCCCAGTTGCAGGAGCTTAGCAGGAGGTGATATTACTTGGTCAGTGTCCCACCAGGTTTTTGCCTCTGAAGTCATAAAGATAAAGGGTCTGATACTGCGCATCTTTTGCTAGGTTCTCAAGGCAGGTGGACCTGCAGATGAGGTGAAGATACTGGCTGAAAAACCAGGGCTGAAGTCAGGTGACTCAGACACCTTTTGTGACTTCTCTGAGTTTAATCCCCCCATAGTTTAGAATAATTATAAGGCAAAGAATGTATATGGAATATTCTTTGTCAACTGTTCAGTGCTTCAGATCAATTTTATCTACTGTCCTTAGGTAAGTGACCTTGTGTTCTTCTGTAGATTGAGAGCAGTCAGTCATATTCCTAGGAAATGAAATGTGTCTGGCAACATTCTGCAGAATGACATTTTAGAACCCAGTAGAAAAGGCCCAGGATGTGCAGTGGCACTTGATGAGTTCAATTTCTGCCTGGCTGTCCTTGAACCAACTGGGTGTCTTGGAACACTCAACTTCTTTGTATCACAGTGTTCACTCTTCTGAAATGAAAATAATAGCAATATCAACTTCTGGTGATGTCAAAGGAGAAAGTATATGGTGCAATGAGTAAAAGACTTGGTCTGACAATGTTAGCTCTTTCCACCACCACAGCTTGTGTGCACAGTATCCTGTGAGCTCTTTCTCTGATGGGCAGAGTTAGGAAGAGCCAGAGGAAACATTCATGGCTGGCCTTGGGCAGCAATACTGGATCCTTGTTTGGTTATTTGGCTCCTTGCAGCTACTTTGTATATGCATGTTTTTGGGTGTCTGGTATCTGTACATATGCATGGGCACACACATACCATGGCATACATGTGGAAGTCTGAGGACAACCTCAGGTGCTTGTCTCCTCTTTCCACTTTCCTTGAAACAGGGTCTCTGATGCTGTTGTTGTTGTTGTTTTGTTTTGTTTATTCTGCTTCACGTGTGCCAAACTAGCTGGCCCATAAGCTTCCAGATTTTCCAGGCTCTGTTTCCCATTGCCATAGATGTGTTGGGATTACAGATGCATGCACTGCTTTGTATCTGGCTTTCTATGGGTGCTGGGGAATTGAACTTGGGTCAGCAGGCTTGAAAGCAAGTACCCTTAACTGCTTAGTCATCTTTGAAGTCTTTCTGCTGGTATATCGACCCATACTTTCTATTGGTGACTTAGGCCATTTCTTCCTGGAACATCCCAAAGCTGGGTGGGCTTTTCCTTGAAGCCCCACTGTCACAGTATGCATCTGATCTGAAAAGGCTTTTTTGTGTACTGCTCAACACTTTTTCAGTCCTGTCATTGTGATGGTGGACCCCTAGACTGGTGGTCATTGGGGTGTGGTCCTAGCTCTGTCTCCAACTCAATGTTGTCTTCTACAAGTCATTTTCCCACCTCTTCCCCATGTCCCAGTCATCTCCTGTGTACACAGGTGAGGAAACATTCACCTTAAAGATGAAATGCTTCCATTACCAAAATGCTTCCCTGATACTTGTTTGATGTTTTGGGGTTCTCAAAATACCACCAAAGGATAGTTTTATATATATATATATATATATATATATATATATATATATATATATTGCTTTCATGCTTACTTGGAGACTTCTCTCTGAGTTACTGAGGTGCTTCTGGATTGCTTTGCTCAGGGAAAAACCAAGCTCAGCTGGAGGTCCTTAGCCAAGGAAGCCAATTCCAAGGCTGGTGGCACTGGAGGAGGGGTGGGTGCTGAGGACTCCTGTCAAGCTTCTTGGTTCCCAGTGAAAAGAGTTTGGCCTGGCTTAGTCTGTTTCTGTGGGATTTCAGGATTCTGAGATCATTTATGTTGCATGTCTATATCTGATTTTGGAGGCCACTGAATTCACTTCTGGTCCATATAAAGGTGCAAGTGTTTGGTGTTCATTTATTTAATATCTGCTTTATTTCAGGATGAGGTAATAAAGAGAAGCCTTATTTATTTATTTTCATTTTATCTCTTCTTTTCCTAATGGTGTTTCTTCCAAAGGCAGAAAGGAATCATCAATGTGTTTTGAAAACAGGACACTTTTTGGTAAATGATGACTTTGCTTAATTTAGGGTTGAACTAAAATATCAAAAAGGCTTGAGGACATCCCAACTAGCTTTAATTTGTTGGATAATTTTGTACTTCTCAGCAGCCCTAGGCTTCACAGTGAAGGAAGCCTGAGACTTGAGATTGGAACAGTGCATGCTATTGGGAAAGGAGAAATAGGATATAAGATTCAAAGGCTCTCTTACTCCCAGGAGGGAATTTCCCCAGAAAGGCGAGAGAGACAGGCCTGCTGGCATAGGTAAACCACAGGGGAAAAAGAAGAAAGTCACAGGAATTCCTATTGGGAAGATGATTCTGAGTTTCTGAAGTTTGGAATTTGAATTTACATGTACAGAGAATAGGAGCCAGGAAAAGGTTTAGAGCTAAGGGTAGCATCATCTAAATTAGACTATATGGATATACATATGTGTGTATCTATATATATATACATGGTAAATAGAAAACACTTTCTATTTATAGGATAATGCAATAAAGGACAAAGCAACTGAAACAGTATTTTTTAATTTGTGCATGTGTATGCAGGCACATGTATGTATATAATTACTTGTGGAGGGCAGGTAACAGCATGGTGTGCCATTCCTTAGTCACCACCCACCTTTTCTGAAACAGGGTCTCTCATTGGCTTGGAGCTCATCAAATAGTCTAGAATGACTGGCCATGGAGCCTCAAGGCTCTCCCTGACTCCACCTCCCCGATGCTGAGATTGCATAACATATTGCTTAGCTATTTTTATGTGTGTTCTAGTGATCAAACTCAAGATTCTCATGCAGTGCTGGTGGGATTGTAAACTCGTTCAACCACTATGGAAAGCAGCTGGAGACTCCTGAACAGAATGGACATAGAGCTACCAATGGACCCAGCTACCCCTCTAATAGGCATCTACCCTCGAGATGTCACGCCTCAGCATAGAGACATTTACTCAACCATGTTTTTTGCAGCCCAGTTCATAATAGCCAAGAATTGGAATCAACCCAAATACCCATCCCTAGATGAATAGATAACAAACCTGTGGTATATTTACACGATGAATTTTATGTAGCAGAAAGGAAAAATGACATAATTAAATTTAAAGAAAAGTGGACAGACTTGGAGCAGATCCTACTTATTGAACTCACACAAAATCAGAGTGTCAAATGCCACATATTCTCCCTCATGTGCGGTTCCTAACCAGGATAAGCTTAAACCATAAGTAAACCTGACAGGTGAAATGAGAAACTATAAAAGGGGTGGAAGGAATGGGTGGGGAGGAGGAGAGGGCGAGGTGACTTATACAATAAGCTAAACTAATAATGAATTGTAATAATAAAATCCTTACTTCCATACAGTAAGCTCTCGAGGAAGAAGTGGGTATTGCCTCATTAGAGGGGCCTTGAATGGGATGGGAAGAAGCCTAACACCATGAAAATTTGTCTGGCCTGAAACTCCCTGTCCCAGTCATTGCATCCTTCCCACACTGAGCTGTTGATCAAAGAGACCCACAAGGTCTATAAAACAAGACAGGATTCTGTCAAGGCTCTTGAATACCCACCCCAGGCCAAAGATATGATCCTATTGTTGAAGAAACCACAGAAAGTCATCGTGCAACACCGAGAGTCCCTGAAAGATCCAGAATTGCAACCTGCCCTCAGATGCTAGCATGTGCAGTGCTAGAAGGTGCTACATAAGCGGCCAGAGGAAACTGGTCAACAATATTTGGAGAAAAGCAGAGACCACTGATATACAATGCTGACTCTTGCCATGAAAAGGCTGAACACGCTGCCTCCTGGGAGAGATCAGCAAGCCAAGAAGTGATTACTTGGGCAACAGAGGCGCCATAACCTCAGGGAGGGGTTCAATAGATTTCAAATTGGCCAAGATATCTATTCAGTGTCAAGGAGCCCTTAACTGGAATTGGGACTCAGGGAAAAATCCTATAGAAAACAAAATCTTGGGCCCCAATGAGAAACTCTCATTACTAGAGAACTACAGAGAGGCTAATCTCAATAGAATCTTGCCAAATTAGAAATATGTGTCTCATTTTACCATACTGATCTTACTCTCCAATGGAGATTCTGTATGTTTGTATTTTTTTTAGAAGGCAGTGAGAGAGCCGAGGTCATTCCAACTCCACCAACGAGATACAGGTGGAGGGCTGACATCCCGGCAAGAGATGAACCATTCCATGCCTATCTTGTAGGCCCCAAATGAAACCCTTGAGAGAGTGACAGATAGCACAGCTAATCAGTCAACCCAGGATAAGTCAGTGAAACAGACACTAACTATTTCCAACACAACCTACTGAGACCTGGCCATAAGTGGTCTTTCAGTTCCTGAGTTTGTGTTTTAGACCCAATGCCACCCTGTCAAGGAGCTCAGTGTAACCTGAGGAAGGATGAGGAAGATGTGCGGCAGAGTGAAGATAGCTGACTGAGAGCTAGCCTGAGCTATGAGATCATTGTGGACTGCCTAGGTCCTGTCCACCCACTAGATATGTGTAGATGTCTTGGAAACCCAAGCCAAAGCAGAAGGAAGGTGATCCAGTCCAAACATCTGATACATAAAACCATGAGCAAATATGTGCTACTACACTCCTGGATTTTTTTTAGACAGGATCTCATTATAGCTTAGTTTAGCCTTGAACTCACATCTTCCTAGTTTAGCCTCCTTAGTGTGTTGGGCTTTATATTCCTATACTGTTATGCCAAACTTCCTCCTAAGGAATTAAATGAGTTAGGCGACCTTTGTGCTCTCTCTCAGAATTGAACATCCTGGGGCTTAAATGATGTCTCAGTCAGTAAAGCATTAGTTATGAAGATGACAGATTCTCTCTCTCTCTCTTTCTCTCTCTCTCTCTCTCTCTCTCTCTCTGTGTGTATGTGTATGTGTGTGTGTTTGTCTGCTCAGAGAATGTGTGGTGTTATTTGTGTGGTGTATATGTGTGTGTGTGTGTGTGTGTGTGTGTGTGTGTGTGTGTGTGTGTGTGTGCATGTGGAGGCCAGAGTGGAGTTCAACATTGATTGTCTTCCTTAATCATTCTTCACCTTGTTTATTTATTTTAAAAATATTTTTATTTACTTATTTTCAAACAGAGAGAGAGAGATAGAGAAGAGGGACAGACAGATAGAATGGTAGTACTAGGGCCTCTAGGTGGTGCAAAGAAATTTGAGACACATGTGCCACCTTGTACGTCTGGCCTTACATGGGTACTAGGCAATGGAACCCTAGCTGTTAGGCTTTGCTGGCAAGCACCTTAACTACTGAGCCATATCTCCAGAGCCCACCTTATTTATTGAGACAAGGTTTCTCACTCACTGACTAGACGTCTTGTCTTGACCTCCCTGCACCAGGTTCAGAGGCATACACCAATCACAAGTCCTCGCGCTTGTATATTAGCACTTCACTGCTTGAGCTTTATCACTGCTTCATGTCAGTTTTGTCATTAGAGTTACTAAAAATCTCTTGTGGTGGTTTGAATGTAAAGTGTCTCCCATAGCCTCAAGATTATTATTTTTTTTATTAAACCTTATACTTAGTCCCCAGGTGGTGGAGCCTTTGGGGAGGTGGAGATTTGCTGGGGGAGGTGTGCTGTTGGGGGTGGGGGCTTTAGGTTTATTAGCTTAGCCCACTCAGTATTCAGGAAAAGCTCATTCTTGCTGCTTCCTCCGTGCTGTAGATGTGAAGATGTAAGCCAGCTGTCTGCTTTGCCATGCTTTCCCCTTAGTGATGAAACTACACCTTGAAACTGTATACAGAAATAAATCCTTCCATCAGCTGCTTCTGGTTGGGTGTTTTGTCCCAGCAAGGAGAAGGTAACTGCTTCATCTATATTTTTCAGAGTTCTTTTCATTCATCCTTTCCATGAACTTCCTAAAGACACAGTAGTAAGGCTGGAGAAATGGCACAGTGGTTAAGGGTGCTTACTTGTAAAGCCCGAAGGCCCAGGGTTCAGTTCCCCAGTAGTCATGTAAAGCTAGAAGCACAAAGTGGTACATGCATCTGGAGTTTGTTTGCAGTGATGACAGGCCCTGACATGCTCATTCTCTCTTTCTCTGTCTCTGTCTCTCTCTCTCTCTCTATTGCATATTCTAAAAAGCAGCTGATAATATGGTTTTTTTCTTCAGCTTATAATAATTTGACAGAATTATGGCTGGGAACACATATGAAGACATACCAGATTTCCAGGAATCTTATACAATGTGAGAATGCGTATAAATGATATAATAATATAAATGTCTAACACATGTTATTACAGAAGACAGAGGAACATTCTAGAGGCCTTCTGGTGATCTGAAAGTAAATCCTAGATAAAAAAATAATTTTAGCATTTGATGTTGAAAAGTTTGTTAGACATATCAAAGGCTTCAAGCAGTTAAATAGAATCATGATGAGCTAAAACAGAGGTGACAAAATTTTATTTTAAACAAAATGCCTCACAATTTCCTATTAAGAGCAGATCAAAATTCCAAGAAAATTCTGTTATTTGAGCTGCAAAGGTGTGTTTATAAATCCACAAATCCCCATGTGAGTCTCTGTGCCAGGCCCAGCACCATGAGCCATAATTCAGCTCTCCCATCTCTTTGGTTCCCATGTCAGAAACATGCCGGTTCCATCACCCAACCCCTTTCTTGCCAAGCCCATTTGACATTGTTCTGATTATATTATATTAAATTTGAGGTCCCTCTACTGGCTGCAATTTTCTGACACCTACCCAACAAGATCCAATGCTGGGTAAACACAAAGCATGTGTGAGGGAGGAACTCTCCACTGTGACCAGGTTCAACTCTGTTGAAAACTCGCGTTTCATCCGCTCTCTACCATCAGAGGGAACACCATGCCTACATGGAATGGAGGACACCCAGGAACATGTTTCTTGCTGGTGCAAGCCTGGCCAGTGGTGTGTCATCCTCACTCTGGGAGTGCTGTTGGTGTGGAGACTTGGAGACAGTTCAAGTGAAGGTCAGAGGCTGTTAACCACTGGACTCAGTTTCCTGGTCTCCCAGTGGTCAAGAGAGCACTGGTGTTAGTGTCTAGCCAGAATATGATAGCCACATTTATGTGATTTTATTTTTTCTTTTATTTGTTTTTAATAAAAGAAGAAAGGGAGCTGAAGTTACTTGCATTAAATGCTGGGTCTTTGAGTCTATGCCACTGGTCAGACTGTCTGTTTTTTTTCCAATACCATGCTGTTTTAGTTACTATGGCTTTGTAGTATGTTTTAAAGTCAGGTATGGTGATACCTCCTGCGTAATTTTTCCTGCTCAGAATAGTTTTAGCTATTTGAGGTCTCTTACCCTTCCAGATAAATTTGGAGATTATTTTTTCAATGTCTGTGAAGAAGGAGGTTGGGATTTTTATTGGCATTGCGTTGAATCTGTAGATTGCTTTTGGCAGGATTGCCATTTTTACTATATTGATTCTCCCTAACCATGAGCATGGAATGTCTTTCCATCTCATCACATCCTCCTCTATTTCCCTTTTGAGTGTTTCAATATTTTCCTTATATAAGTTTTTCACTACCTTGGTTAGTGATATTCCCAAGTTTTTAATTTTATTTGAGGATATAGAGAACGGGACAGTTTCTCTGATGTCTTTTTCCAAATGCATGTCTTCTGTATATAGAAAGGCTACTGATTTTTGTGTGTTAATTTTGTATCCTGCCACTCTGCTGAAGGCATTGATCACCTTAAGGAGATTACTAATACTGTTATTTGGGTCTGATATATATAAGATCATGTCATCTGCAATGAGGGATAGTTTGACTTCTTCCTTTCTGATTTGTATACCTTTTATGCTATTCTCTTTTCTTATTGCTTGGGCTAGAACTTCAAGCACTATGTTAAATAGCAGTGGTGAGAGTGGACATCCCTGTCTTGTTCCTGAGTTGAGAGGGAACTCCTTGAGTCTTTCCCCATTGAGGATGACTTGTGCTTTAGGAGATCTGTATATTGACTTTATCATGTTGAGGTATAGACTGTCTATGCCTATTCTTTCCAGGGTTTTGAACATGAATTGGTGTTGAATTTTGTCAAAAGCCTTCTCAGCATCAATTGAGATGACCATGTGGCTTTTGCTGTTGAGTTTGTTAATGTGGTGAATTATATTTATCGATTTGCGTATGTTGAACCATCCCTGCATCCCTGGGATGAAGCCGACTTTGTCAGGGTGAATTATAGACTTGATATGGGTTTGTATTCGGTTTGCTAGGATTTTGTTTAGGATTTTTGCATTCAAATTCATCAGGGATATGGGTCTGTAGTTTTATTTTTTTGTTATATCCTTGCCTGGTTTGGGAATTAGGGCAATGGTAGCTTCATAGAAGGAGTTTGGGAGCCTACCCTCTTTGTATGTCCCTGACAAGCTTCAAAAAGAGAGATTTCCGTTCTATGATGAAGGTTTGGTAGAATTCAGCTGAGAAAAATTAGAATATAGGTAACCCAGAAATGTTAACCTACACTGATCACACTCTCTGATGGAGATTGTGTTTGTATTTTTTAGGATGCAGCGAGAGAGCTGGGGCCCATCTAACCCTACCAACCGACCATAGGCTGATACCCGAGATTCTGGCAAGAGAGGAGCCACCACAGTCATACCGGGGAGGATCCATATGGAACCCCACAGAGAATAAAGGGATGAACAGGGGACCCACAGCCACAGACATTCAATCAACACAGGATAAGCCAGTGAGACAGAAACCAACGATTTTCGACACAAAGACCTCTAAGCTCACAACCTTAAAGCAGCCTTAATACTCATCCACCACGACTCAGGGAACTATGCGGAAGAGGGGGCGGAAAGATTGTAAGAGCCGTGGTGGGGGAGATTATCCAGAGGCATGGCCAGGAGAACCTGGCTGAATACTAGGCTATCCA
>PVHP010030393.1:0-21741 GCA_004024765.1 Zapus hudsonius | reverse complement strand
CTTTCCAGTCCATACTACCCTGGAAAGCCCAACAAGTAAACATTATTATGAATGACATCATCAAAGATTGGTCCTGTATCTTTTTTTTTAATATTTTATTTATTCATTTTCAAGCAGATGAGAGAGAGAGAGAGAGAGAGAGAGAGAGAGAGAGAGAGAGAGAGAGAATGCACCAGGGCCACCACCTTGTGGGTCTGGCTTATGTGGGCCCTGGGGAATTGAACCCGGGGCCTTAGGCACTGCAGGCAAGTGCCTTAACCACTGAGCCATCTCTCCAGCCCTGTATCTTTTAAAATCTCATATAAATAGGATCATACAGCATTCATCTTTCTCAACATTATATTAAGATTCTCATAGTTAAAATCTGCTTCTTGAGGGGCTGGAGAGATGGCTCAGCGGTTAAGGTGCTTGCCTGCAAAGCTTAAGGCCCCAGGTTCAATTCCCCAGTACCCATATGGGCCAGACCCACAAGGTGGTGTCCCTGGTGTGCGCTCTCTCTCTCTCTCTCTCTCTCTCTCTCTCTCTCTCTCTCTCTCTGCTTTAAAATGAATAAATATTTAAAAAAAAGAAATCCTGCTTCTTGAAACTTTGTAGCTTTGTAACAAATAGTAACACAATGAAATGTCATTTTGAAAAGTAGATACACAACATCAAAACATGAAACTATATATAATATAGCATTTACTCTCTAATAATAAAATGTTATTTATATGAAGAAACAAAACTATTAATGTAGTACAGAATGTTAATGCTTAAGCTATAGTCTTAAACAGCAGAGCTTAATTTAGTAAAAAAAAATAATAATAAGCATAGATTCATCTTAACATTGATCTCTAACCAAGTGTTTTTTGGAAAAAGATTCAGTTAGCACAGACTAATAGTGGCTCACAAAATTATGACCTGAGGGGCTAGAGAGATGACTCAGCAGTTAAGCCTGCAAAGCCTGACAACTCAGGTTCGATTCCCCAGTACACACATACAGCCAGATATACCAAGTGGCTTATGCATCAGTAGTCTGCAGTGGCTAGAGGCCCTGGCATGCCCATTCATATTCATATTCTCATATTCTCTCTCTCCCTCTCTCTCTCTGTGTCCCCCCTTGCAAATATTTTTTTTAATTATGACTTGAAAATCTTTTCCTTACCTGGTTATAATAAGCCGATCCAAATTAATTCTCTGTTGCTTTGCAATCCATGCTGTACGATACAACTTTTCAGCTGTCTTAAGCACATCTGCGTTTAGCCTCTGAATGAGCTGCTTCTCTGAGTTGACATACAAGCGCTCTTGTTTGAGGTGGTGGGCCAGAGTATGGATGTCTAGCTTCACCATCTTCAAATGTGGAAAGGGTACAAAGGCAGATCACTAAGAGCAAACACAAAAGTCAAATGTTTATGTCACATAAAATCAAAAGGGGTAGGAAAATACAGTAATATTTATACTGTTAACTCTAACTTAAAAATACCTGCTGAAAAAAAAAAAAAAAAAAAACCTGTTGAGTGTGGTGGTGTATACCTATAATCCCAGCACTTGGGAGTCTAAAATAGGAAAATCAGAAGGTCAAAGTCATACATAGCACAGGCCAACCTGGGCTACATGAATCCCGACTATAAACCTGACAAGGAGCCAGGCGAGGTGGTGCACACCTTTAATCCCAGAACAAGGGAGGCAGAGGCAGCAGGATTGCGTTGAGTTTGAGACCAACCTGTGTGGGGAGCCATTATCGTGCCATAAAATGCATCAACATTTGTTTTGAAGGTCTCAGTTCTTCCTCCTACTAACCAATGCTAAGTCCCTATTTTCTCTGCCAAAAATTCTCTGCCTGCAGGCTTTCCTCCTAGAGATCATGAACCCTGCTGTGACCAAGTTACCTAGCAACCTGGTTATGCTAATTCCTAACAGCCCTTTACCCTCCCCCCCCCTTGAAAAAATATTTAAAGTGCTGCCTGCTTGGAATAAATGAGTTTGATCAGAATTTCGACTTGCTCCACTCTCTCCTGTCTCTTGTTCCCACCCACTCTCACCCCTTCTCCTAGGGCTCTCGCTGTGACTGACCCACGGGCGGGTTAGGACAAACCTGGGGTGACATAGTGAGTTCCAGATTAGACTGAGACCCTACCTCAGAAAAAAAACCTGACAGGGTATATTGACTTTGGGGTGAAAGAGCACAGCCAAAGATGACTCAGGACTGAGGAGCCGATAATGGACTTAAGTATTTATAGAGGCCTCTGAACAGCAGACAAACTTAGCAATTTTTCAATACTAAACCTGTATTACTTCTGTAATTAAAACACATATTTAAGCTGGGCATGGTGGTACATGCCTTTAATCCCAGCACTCAGGAGGCAAGGGAGGAGGATTGCTGTGTGTTCAAGGCCATCTTTAAGACTACATAATGAATTCCAGCAGGCTAGAGCAAGACCCTACCTTTTATATATGTGTGTGTGTGTTTATAAAATTTATTATTTAGTATGCTTTGTTGTTTTGTTATCTGAAATAGGATAGCCCAGGCTGGCCTCAGACCTACCTAGCATTTAACACAGACATCTACATGCATGTTAAGTGTTATTAGATGGCTTCCATAGGACAGTATGTTCCATAGGACCAGGACTTTTCTGATTTGTTCACTCACTATTGTTATCTCAGAGCCTAGATGAGGACCTGGTTCATAGCAATAACTGAATAAATATTTCTAAAGGTATGAATAAACTGGCACAACTCTTATTTATCTAGTAACTAAATAAACAGATATAGATAACACACATGTTTTAAACATTATTTTAGGCTATATCCTTGAATCTAGAATGCCTGCCAAACTACAGATGTTTTGATCAATAACAGAAATAGCTGCAGTACAGATAATATAAGTATAGGTAACAGAGCACAATGTTGCATATCCAGAGAACACAGTCTTTAAATTAGAAAAAGATTTCTCATTAAAATTGAACATTATGGTTTTAGGAGGTATAGCTCAATGGTAAAGTCTAGCATGCATAAACCCCTGGGCTCCAACCCCAATCCCACAAAAGAGAGAATCTCTGTGTGGATATATACATACATATATGGGATTAAGCATTACGAGAGCCATGCCCAGCTCAAATTTTATAATACATAAATTATAGATAAAACATCTTCTTGTGTTTTGTGCCAGGTACATGCATCATATTAAGTACAAGATTTTTTTTTTAAAGAAAAGCAACTAGTATGCATCCTCAAGAACATTCTAATCTGGAAGAGTAAGAAAGGAAAGCAAATGGCTGCCGCAAGGTGTTCATTATGGTGGAAGTCTTTACAATGAAGAGTCAGAGGAGAAGTAATAATGAGGAATTAACTCCCCAAATCTGAGTTTAAAAGACAAGTAAATGCTTGCAAAAGGAGGAGGATCTTAGATGACACTATAGTGCTGAGAAGTGACAGTGGAGTGCTCAGCACTGGGTCATCTCTATCACACCTTCCAAGGCTCAGGGTTCATTGTGGAAGAGGTGCCTTGGAAAGATTGTAAGAGCCAAAGGAAGGGTAGGAATGCTTACAACGCAAACTTCCAGACACAAAATGGCTTTGATAGTCACGACCTCACATTGTGTGATACTACCTACACAAGACCTTCATAATAGGAGGAAAAGATGATGACATCAAAACAAAATAGAGACTAACTTTGAGGGGGAGGGAATATGATGGAGGGTGGATATGAGAGGAGGAAAGTTTGAGTAGAGGGAATTATCATGGTTTATTGTCTATAATTATGGAACCTCTCAATAAAAAGGTTTAAAAAAAGAGGGCTGGAGAGATGGCTCAGCAGTTAAGGCACTTGCCTCCAGTGCCTAAGGACCCTGGTTCAATTCCCCAGTGCCCACATAAACCAGACCCACAAGGTGGTGGCCTTGGGGCTCGCTCTCTCTATCTAATTTCTGCTTGAAAATGAATAAATAAAATATTTTATTAAAAAAAGGAGATGGGGCTGGAGAGATGACGCAGTGGTTAAGGCACTTGCCTCCAGTGCCTAAGGCCCCTGGTTCAATTCCCCAGTACCCACATAAGCCAGACCCACAAGGTGGTGGCCCTGGTGCGTTCTCTCTCTCTCTCTCTCTCTCTCTCTCTCTCTCTCTCTCTCTCTCTCTCATCTCTGCTTGAAAATGAATAAATAAAATATTTTTTAAAAAATCAGCCGGGCGTGGTGGCGCACGCCTTTAATCCCAGCACTCGGGAGGCAGAGGTAGGAGGATCACCATGAGTTCAAGGCCACCCTGAGACTACATAGTGAATTCCAGGTCAGCCTGGACTACAGTGAGTCCCTACCTTGAAAAAACAAAAAAAAAAAAAAGAAAGAAAGAAACAGATGAAAAGAAAAAAAAAACTCCCTTTTCCTCTGCAAACCCATAATCTTTCCAAAATGTAGCCAATGTTCTCCTTCGAAAGTTTTTTGGTTTTTTTTTTTTTTTTTTTTTTTGGTTTTTCAAGTTAGGGTCTCACTCTAGCCCAGGCTGACCTGGAATTCACTGCGTAGTCTCAGGGTGGCCGAAAGTTTTTTTCCAATAGGAGGGCCTGTATATGCTAGGCAAGCATTCTCCCCTGAGGTATACCCCAGCCCATTAACAGTTTAAAAGAACAATAAAACACCTGTTCATAACTGCTATTCTTCCAAGAGAAGGGAATCATCTTGCCGCATCTCCAGTCAGCATTCTTCTTCATAATGCTTCTCTCATTGACACTTCCAGACTATCAAGACAGAATAGGAGAAAGCTAGGCAGGTTCCAGCCCGGTATAGAGGTTCAGAGGAAACCAGAAGACGTCAAACACCTGGTTTCTCATCTAACTTGGATTAGAGCTCCTTTCTAACATTGATCTACAATGTCCCCTGCTGTCCAGTCAAACATGTTACAATCCCAGCCCCACCCAGATAGGAGGATTGCTGTGAGTTCAAGACCACCCTGAGACTACATAGTGAATTCCAGGTCAGCCTGGACTAGAGTGAGACCCTACCTCAAAAAAACAAAAAAAAAAAAGGTTATTTTGGGAAGACTGGGGAGATAGCTCAGTACACTTTGCAAGTATGAGCACCTGAGTTAATTCCTCAGAATCCACATTAAAAGAAAAAAAAGTTTTACAAATTCTCAAACCATGCCCTTCTTGTTACCTTAATAGAATACAACACAACAAATATGTGAGTGTGGGTTTTGTTTTTTTTGTGCTCCCCCCACCCCCGCCCAGTACTGAGGATTGAACTCAGGGTCTAATGCAGGCTAAAGCATAGGTTCTACCACTGAACTACACCTCAGCCCAACAAAGAGGTTTTCTAGAGTCTGCCAAATCCCCCTGATCTCCAGAAGCCCATAATCTGATTATAATCAAAATATTCTTCATGTGACAGAGAGAACATAAAATGTCAATGACACAGCAAAATATGAACCAACTGATGCAGTTTAGAAGCTAAAATCTTCAAATATAAAGACCTTTTCAATAAGCCTGCTCAGCACCTTTCACTTTAATTTAGGTTCAAGAACTAGGAGCTTTCTTGCTTTCCTTCCTATAATAAACTGGTCAGCTATTTTAAAAATAATCACTGGAGCCAGGCATGGTGGCGCATGCCTTTAGTCCCAGCACTAGGGAGGCAGAGGTAGGAGGATCAACTTGAGTTGAGAGTTTGTGGCCAACCTGAGACTATATAATGAATTCCAGGCAGCCTGGGCTAGAGCAAGACCCTACCTTGAAAAACAAAAACAAAAATTACTGGAAAATAGGGAGACAGCTCAATGGTAGAATACTATCTCCCAGGCTTGAGGCCTTGGATTCAACTTTGCCTATATTAAATTAATACTCTGAATTCTATTTTGTACAACAAACAGCACACATTTGGTTACATCATATCTCTATGTCTCCCCCATCAGACTACAAATACTGAAAGGCTAACTCAACTCTGAGTCCTAGTATACCTAGTAAGTAGAAGCTTCAAAATGTTAGCTGAACTTAATTCAGCTAACACAAAGTCTACTGGCATAAACATTTTTTGGGTTTGTCATTGTTGTTGTTGATTGGTTGGCTGGTTTTTGAGAAAGGATCTCACTCTAGCCTAGCTGATCTGGAACTCGCTCTGTAGCCCAGAATGGTCTTGAAATCAAGGGATCCTATCTCAGCCTACCAAATGCTTGGATTAAAGGCATAAGCCACCACACCCAGTTTAGGTTTAAACATTTTGAAAATAGCAATACTACACATACCAAAAAGTAAAGATAACTAGCAGATTCTGCTTTGAAACCACAGGTGAAGCTGGTATGATGACACACACCTTTAATCCCAGCACTTGGGAAGCAAAGGTAGGAGGATTGCCATGAGTTGGAGGTCACCCTGAGTCTACATAGTAAATTCCAGGTCAGCCTGGGCTACAGGGAGACCTACCTCAAAAAACCAAAAATAAATAAATATGTAAGCAAAAATAGATCAGACACAGAAAGACAAAATACTGTATGATCTCACTTATATGTAGAATCTAAAAGGGTTGATCTCACAGAAATAGAGAAAGATGGTAGTTTTCAGAGCATGAGGTAGCAAGGGAGGAGAGCTGAGTTGAAATTATAGTTAGGAGAAATAAGTACAAGACATTTATTTTTTTCATTTGTTTTGTTTTTTATTTGTTTGTTTTTGATATAGGGTCTCATATAGGCTGGCCTTGAGCTATATGAGCACTATATGTAGCTAAGAATGACCCTGAACTCTTGATCCACCTGCTTCCACCTCCCAAGTACTAGGATTACTGGCAAGTACCATCACACCCAGGGATACATTGCATTCTTGAGAAATGCCACAGAGTGGATAGTAGGTGATTTCATCACAAAAATGACAGCTATGTGCTGAGAAAGTAATGATTCATGCCTGTATTTCTAGCACTCGAGAGAGGGAGACACAGGAGGATCAGGAGTTACAGGCCAGCCTGAGCTATACAAGACCCTGTTGAAAACAAACAAAAAAATAGCCCCCTGCTACCCCATAGGGAATGGATGAGCCTTTATTACCTACCCCACAGTAAATATCATATAACTCATTGAGAAGGGCCCCCAGGGTAACAGGAGCAGGGGCAAGGGGATGAAAGAGTACGGCTTGTTATAAAATATATATAAAATATAAAATATTTTTAAAAATTAAAAATTAAAAAAAAAAATTTCAAGGTGTGCTGTCACTCACCTTTAATCCTAGCACTTGGGGAGGCAGAGCTAGGAGGACCACCATGAGTTTAAGGTCACACAGAAACTACACAGTGAATTCCAGGTCAGCCTGGGCTAGAGCAAGATCCTACCTCAAAAAAAGGGGGCTGGGGGGACTAGGAACTATGTGAGTGATGGGTGTTAATTAACTAGGTTTACCCATCTTCAATGTAGATGTATTTCAAGCAATCATGTTGTACAGGAACCATACATGCAATTTTTCTGCCAATTTAAAATAATTTTAATAAAAGTTCATAAAGCACAAGTGTTCCAGGTTCTCATCTGAACTCCTTCCTTCCTTTTTTGGTGGTGCTGAGGATGGATCACTGGGCTTCAAACACACTAGGCAAGTTCTACTACTGAATTGAGCTACATTCCCAGCTCCAAATTATTTTTTCTACATGCAAAGCATTTTAGCTAGGTACAATGGGGCTTGATTATAATCCCAACTCCTCAAGGGCCTGAGGAAGGTGAATTGTAAGTCTGAGGCCAGTGTGGACAATTTAGCAAGGATCAGTCTCAAAAATATTATTAAAATAAAAATTTCAGAATTGGAAAGGCTATTCAAAACCATCCTGGGCCTGGCATGGTGGCAAGCACCTTTAATCTAGCACTTAGAAGGCAGAGTTAGGAAGACTGCAATGAGTTTGAGGCCAGCTGAGACTACATAGTGAATTAATTAATTCCAGGTTAGCCTGGGCTAGAATGAGGCCCTACCTTGGGAGTGGGGGGGGGAGGATCTTCTCTCACTGAGAAGCAAGTAAATTGTAAGCGTGATGGGGCTGAAGAGATGGCTCAGCAGTTAAGGCACTTGCCTCTAGTGCCTAAGGCCGCGAGTTCAATCCCCCAGTGCCCACATAGGCCAGACCCACAAGGTGGTGGCCGTGGTACACACTCCTCTCTCTCTCTCTCTCTCTCTCTCTGTTTAAAAAATGAATAAATAAAACATTTAAAAAACTTAGGCCTCTTGGCTTACATTATTTAAAAAAAAGAAAGAAAAGAAAATATGAATCCAACACACAGGATTTGAAAGTCTCCAAAACAGAACAGAACATTTTTCCCTCCTTTAACCAGCAATTGTTTCAGACCTTATTTCTTTCATGACACCAACTATTCCCAGTCTGAAAACCAGCCTTGTCCTTTCCCTCAGCCAAGTCTGTTGTCAAGTCCTACATCTGCCCTTTACTTTCTAATTCTCCTGCAAGTGACCAAATCCAACAACATGAATCTATGACAAGTTAACCTGCTTAACATGTTTCTTCTTTCTCCAAGCTACCCACACTGACTGACAGATTACCATTTCCAAAGCAACACTTGGATATAAACTTTCCAACCTCTGCAAATCCCCTTTAAAGCATTCATTCATGACTTCCCAGTAGTGCCAAAAACATATCAGATACTGGGAGAGGTCAGGAGGGAGTCTGTGTTCTCAATTAACATTGCTCTTTTATTAATATTCATTACTCCCAACAGCAGGAGACAAATGGAAACCTCAGAAAACTCTGCATGTATTTGGCAAGAAGATCCTCTCCTCTCCTTTCCTTCACCCTTTAGAACCAACCCCACCAAGATCTACCCTTGGTGCCAGGACTTAATTTAGCTTGCTTTTGCTTCTGCTTATGTCAGAACAAAAAGCACAGAACCTCCAGGTCATCCTTGCCGTGCACAACCTAATCCCTAGAAAGCTTTGTGCACCACCTCCTCCAACCTTACTCTGCCCCTCCCCACCTGGTCAGTCCTTTTCACAATGTATCCTGGAATATAAATTCAGTAATCAGAAATTCCCCTACAACTTGAACCAGAAGGGATCCCTTACTATCTGGCTTTAACGCCAATCTTCGTTTTTCCATGGAAACATTATCTCCACTACACACTTCTCTGCCCTGACTTTTTTCTCTCTCATACACTAAACTCCCTAAGATCACTCACAACATTCTCCCTTCTTCCTCTAATAAAAATTTACTATTAGCCGGGCGTGGTGGCACAGGCCTTTAATCCCAGCACTCAGGAGGCTGAGGTAGGAGGATTGCCAATCTCTGTGAGTTCGAGGCCACCCTGAGACTACACAGTGTATTCCAGGTCAGCCTGGCCTAGAGCGAGTCCCTACTTCGAAAAACTAAAAACAGGGCTGGAGAGATGGCTCAGCAGTTAAGGCGTTTGCCTGCAAAACAGAAGGACCCAAGTTCGATTCTCCAGTGCCCACGTACAACCAGATACACAAAGTGACACATGTGTCTGGAATTCTCTCTTTCTCACTCGCTCTCAAGTGAATAAAAAAAACATTAAAAACAATAAACAGCCTTTAAAAATACTTTAAAAAAGGAAAACTAAAAACAAAACAAAATTTACTTTTGTGTGTGCACACACATATGTTTGCCTGAGTGGAGGGAGATATATGCATGCCACAGTTCCTTGTGGAGGTCAAGGACAACCTCTGGTGTTGTGCCTGGTCTTCTACCTTGGTTTTTTTTGTTTGTTTTGTTTTGTTTTTCAAGGTAGGGTCTCGCTCTAGTCCAGGCTGACCTAGAATTCACTATGTAGTCTCAGGGTGGCCTTGAACTCACGGCAATCCTCCTACCTCTGCCTCCCGAGAGCTGGAAATAAAGGCATATGCTACCACACCCGGCTTCTACCTTGTTTTGAGGCAGGGTCTAAAGCCATGGTTATCCAAGCTGGGCATGTTGACACATGCCTTTAATCCCAGCACTCAGGAGGTAGAGGTAGGAGGATCACTGTGAATTCAAGACCAACCTGAGACTACATAGTGAATCCCATGTCAGCCTGGGCTAGAGAGAGACTCTACCTTGAAACACCCCCCCAAAAAAAAGAAAAAAGAAAAAGAATTTCAGGGCTAAGGAGGTGGCTCAGCAGTTAAAGACTGCCAGCTTGGGTTCACTTCCCAGCTACCCACATAAAGCTGGATGGGGGGCCGGGCGTGGTGGCACACGCCTTTAATCCAAGCACTTGGGAGGCAGAGGTAGGGGGATCACCATGAGTTCAAGGCCACCCTGAGACTACATAGTGAATTCCAAGTCAGCCTGGGCTAGTGAGACCCTACCTCGAAAAACCAAAAAAAAAAAAAAAAAAAGCTGAATGGGCATTAGTTTGCAGAAGCAAGAGACACAGAGACATGCACAAATAAATTTAAAAACACCAAAGAGGGCTGGAGAGATGGCTCAGCGGTTAAGGTGCTTGCCTGCAAAGCCTAAGGACCCAGATTCAACTCCCTAGTACCCACATAAAGCCAAATACACAAGGTGGCGCATGTGTTTGGAGTTTGTTTGCAGTGGCTGGAGGCCCCGGTGTGCCCATTCTCTCTATCTGCCTCTTTCTCTCTCTGAAAAAATTTATACAAATTTTAATCAAGGGCTGGGATGTAGCACAGTGGGTAGAGTGCCTTTTTGATATACACAAGTCCCTGAGGTTGACTGTCAGCAATGCATAATGCCTGGTGGCGGTGCTCACCTGTCATATCAGGTGGAAACATGAGAATCAGAATTCAAGGTCATCCTTAGCTAGACAGCAAAGCCAGCCTAGGCTGTAAGGCTGCCTTGAAAGAGAAAGAGACAGGGACAGAGACAGAGAGATGGAGAGAAATATGGAGAGGAAGAAGAAGCAAAGCCAAAAAAGTAACAAATCTCCTTAACTCACTTTTTTCTCCAGATGCATCCTTGAAAGAGACATCTATCTATAATCTGTCTCTGGTTTCCTGTCTCTTACTCACCCCAGAACCCACACCCATCAGCTTAACTGCTAATGTTCAACAATATACACAATGCTAAACTCCATGGTAAATTATCATTCCTCCCCTTCGTGCCAGAACAAAACACATGAGGTGGTTAGCCTCTCTCCTCCTTGAAACTCTCTTTGACCTCATGACACCATACTCCTGAGGTTCCCCTCCGGTCATTATCTCCATTAAGTCTCAGTTTTATCAGTTCTCCCATCCCCCTGACTTCAAAACACCGGGTACCCCAGGTCAACCTATGACCTTTCACTTTACTTTATACACTCACTATACTCCTAAATTACCTTTTCAGTCTATAGGTACAAATCAGTATCACAGCCTTACCTTCTCTGGGAATGCTAGATCCCTAAACTGAACTGCCTACTCAATACCTCCCCTGCTGTCTGACAGGCACCTCAAACACACCATTCTGAATGAACTCAGCTACACCCTGACAACCTGCCAGCCTTCTCCAACTCAATCAATGGCAACTCCATCCTTCCAACTGCTCAAACTAATACATTGACTCCCTCCTTCCTCTCCTCAGCCTCTGCCTGAATGACACTGTTCTTCAGTGGAAATAGAAAAGGGGCTGGAAAGAAGCTCAGCGGTTGAAGCACTTGCCTGCAAAGCCTAACAGCCCAAGTTTGATTCCCCAGTACACATATAAAGCCAGATGTGCAGAGTGGCACATGCATCTGGAATTTGTTTTTAACGGCTGGAGGCCCTGGCATGCCCATTTCACTCTCCTTGCAAATAAATAAATATATTTAAATATATTTTTAAAAAGAAAGAGAGGGGCTGGAGTGATGGCTCAGCAGTTAAGGCACTTGCCTCCAATGCCTAAGGTCCCGGGTTCAATTCCCCAGTACCCACATATGCCAGACCCACAAAGCGGTGGCCCTGGTGCACTCTCTCTCTCTCTTTCTCTATCTCTCTCTATCTCTCTGCTTGAAAATGAATAAATAAAATATTTAAAAAAAGAGATTAAATATTAACTTAATAGACATACTATGCTGAAAATAAAAAAAGAACACCTCACCAGGTGTGATGGCGCACACCTTTAATCCCAGCACTTGGGAGATAGAGGTAGGAAGATTGCCATGAGTTGGAGGCCAACCTGAGACTGCACAGTGAATTCCAAGTAAGCTTGGGCTAGAGGGAGATCCTGCCTTGAAAAAAAAAAAAAAAAAAAAAAAAAAACCTTGACCAATTCAGTATCACTAAGCACATCTATAAAAATAATATACATTATACCAAATTTCGAGGAATAAGTTTAAGATTCTCAACACATAAACCAGGGGAGAGTTTTATTGTAAAAAATGAAGTTAAGCCGACTTAATTTCTGTTTCCTTTCAGAAAGGTATGAAGTAGGAACATGACCTGTGGGCAAAATTTAGCCTGCTGCCTGTTTGTATTAATAAAGTTTTACTGGAACACAGCTATGACCATTTATTTCTATCTGCTTGTGGCTGTTTTCATGCCGCAGTGCCAGAGGCAAACAGGTGCCAAACTCCACCAGAATCCACATGACTATAAGCCTAAAATATTTACTATCTGGCTCCCTACAGAAAGTTTTGCCAGCCTCTGATAAGCAAGCATAGGTCTTCTAAGGAGGAGTGTGGGAAGGAGCACAACCTGGTAAGAAAGAGGGTATGTGTATTGCACATGTTAACAACTATACCTATATTAACTCCTAGAACAAGAGAAGGCCTTGAAAAATTGGAAAAATAATTACTTCACACCTTTTTGATTAGTTTGTTTTTCAATTTTTTGAGGTAGAGTCTCACTCTAGCCCAGGCTGATCTGAAATTAATTCACTATGTAGTCTCAGGCTGGCCTCAAACTCACAGTGATCCTCCTACCTCTGCCTCCTGAGTGCTGGGATTAAAGGCATGGGCCACTACTCATAGCTACTTCACATTCTTATGATTAAAAATCACATCATATTTTCATTGTTGAGAATTTCTATCTTAAAGGCATCCTAGGCAGGCGTGGTGGTGCATGCCTTTAATCCCAGCACTTTGGGAGGCAGAGGTAGGAAGATCTTAGTGAGTTCAATGCCAACCTGAGACTACAGAGTGAATCCAGGTTAGTCTGGGCTTGAGCAAGACCTACCTCGAAAAACCAACCAAATAAATAAATAAATGCATCCCAACTTAATGATATTTAGTAATTCTAAACTATAAATTAACAGCTATAGTTCATGTGAACAACTGATTATCTCTTTTTTAACCTAGTAAACTCAGAAATAATGTTGAGAGTGGCTAACAGACCATTTCCTACTTTTTTTTTTTTTTAATATAGAGACCATTTAAGTAGTCATCATGATGGAGAGGAGCAGATCCAAGGAATTTATGACTGGGTTGACACCCACTGGCAATGTGACCTGTCAAGTCACTTCACTAAAGTTGAGATGCTGTCCCTGTCTACCACACACACCAAAAAAAAGTTAAAGGATTGGAAAGCATAAATGGCTGCATAATGGAGTAGAATGTTATTCTTGTCAATGAAAAGGTAGTGTAATTTTTATCATTTCACTAAGACAAAACAGACTCCATACCAGAACTGATGAAATGAAACTTGTCGTGAAAGTAGGGTATATCAAAATTATTAGCCAAAGCAATAAAACATACTATTTGTTAACATGAGACCTACACACTTGTAAAACATTAACAATGAAATTAAGGGCCAACTATATTCAATCGAAGAGCATTATTAGAAACATAATATGCCTCATCATAAAATATGCCTGTGAATTTTGAGAATAAAACATCATTTGCAGGGCTGGAGAAATGGCTCATCAGTGAAGGTGCTTGCCTGCAAAACCTAACGACCTGAGTTTGATTCCCCAGTACATGTAAAGCCAGATGCACAAAATGGTGCAAGCACCTGGAGTTCGTGTGGAGTGGCTAATATACCCATTCTCTCTGTCTCTCTCCATCTATCTATTTCTACTTGCAAAGAAGGAGGGGAGGAAGGGAGGGAGGAAGGAAAGGGAAAAAAGAAAAGGACATCATTTGCAAACACATGTCTCTAATGAAAGATAATTTGACTGAAAATTATACACTGACAACTACATTTAATGGGGTAAGCTGAAAGAGAACAGGAAAGTAGGTAAAAACTGGAAACCTCAATAAACTATGAACTTTAGTTATGACAATATTGTTCATTAATTGCACTAATATAGCATACTAATGTAAAAATGTTAGGAAACAGGGGAACTTGATGCTGGATCTATGGAAACTATACTATATTAACTTTTCTGTAAAATGATAACTGTTCCAGGCCAACAGGCTTTGCAAGCAAGCACCTTTAACCACTAAGTCACCTCCCAGACCACATGGCAAGACCTTTTCATTACATATTTAATTATACAAATGACATGCTATGATGTGCTAAATTTAAGCATGCAGTTTAGCAAAATCAAACAAACTTGAGCAAAACTTTTTTTTGTTTTTATTTTTTTGAGGTAGGGTCTTGCTCTAGACTAGGCTGACCTGGAATTCACTACATTGTCTCAGTCTGGCCTCAAACTCTCAAATTCAAGGTGATCCTCCTACCTCTGCCTCCTGAGTGCTGGGATTAAAGGCCACCACATCTGGCCTTTTTTTGGGGGGAGGGGAGGGGTAATTGAGGTAGGGTCTCTAGCCCAGGCTGACCTGGACTCACTCTGTAGTCCCCAGCTGGCCTTGAACTCACAGCAATCCTCCTACTTCTGCCTTCCAAGAGGCTGGGCCATGCCCAGAATTTTTCTTCTTTCATTTATTTATTATTTATTTATTTAAGACAGGAGAGAGAGAGACACACAGAGAGAGGATAGACACACCAGGGCCTCCTGCCACTTCAAACAAACTCCAGATGCATGTGCAACTTTGTGCATCTGGCTTTACTTGGGCACTGGAAAATCAAACCCAGGCCATCAGGCTTTGCCTTTAACAAATGAGCCATCTCTCCAGACTTTTTTTTTTTGTTTTGTTTTGTTTTTGTTTTTCGAGGTAGGGTCTCACTTTAGCCCAGGCTGATCTGGAATTCACTATGTAGTCTCAGGGTGGCCTTGAACTCATGGTGATCCTCCTACCTCTGCCTGTGTTGGGATTAAAGGCATGCGCCACCACACCCGGCTCCAGACATTTTTTAATTTAACTTAAATTCAGTCTCCCCCCCCCACTATGAAGAAATTAAGGAAGGGAAGGGAGGGAAGGAAGGAAAGAGAAAGAGAAACTCAGCTCTTACACACTAAGCTATTCACCTCCGAACTATGAGTACTTTAATTTATGGTCAAAGCTACCACTTACAATTGCCTCACTCTTTGAGCAACCATCCACATGTAAGTCAGAGTGCAGACACCTCCCCACTTTCTTTTTTTTTTAAAGAACAGAAGGGTTTTTTTTATATTTTATTTATTCATTTTCAAGCAGAGAGAGAGAGAGAGAGAGAGAGAGAGAGAGAGAGAGAGAGAGAGAGAGAGAGAGCGCGCGCACCAGGGCCACCACCTTGTGGGTCTGGCTTATGTGGGTCATGTGGAATTGAACCCGGGGCCTTAGGCACTGGAGGCAAGTGCCTTAACAGATGAGCCATCTCTCCAGCCCACCTCCCCACTTTCTTGCAAAGCTTCCAACTGATTAATAAAGTAAGTTTCAGCTGAACTTCAGGACTAAATAAAGAAATTCCCTCAAATTGTAATAAAGAAATGGTCTATGAAAGTTTAGAAAACTTTCCTAGGAATTAATTCAGAATATTAGCCTAAAGCCAGACATGGTGGGAAATGCTTTTAATACCAGCATGCCAGAGGCTGAGGCAGGAGAGCATCTAATTAGAGGCCAGCCTGGGCTACAGAGAGACCCATTCTCAAAATCAAAGGCCAAACCCCGCAGAGAATGACGGGGATGAACAAGGGGCCCACAGCCACAGCCATTAAATCAACACAGGATAAGCCAGTGAGACAGAAACCAATGATTTCGACACAAAGACCCCTAAGCTCACAACCTTAAAGCAGCCTTAATACTCATCCACCACGACTCAGGGAACTGTGCGGAAGAGGGGGCGGAAAGATTGTAAGAGCCGTGGTGGGGGAGATTATCCAGAGGCATGGCCAAGAGAACCTGGCTGAATACTAGGCTATCCATGGTCCCCTGTCACAAGGACTGATCCAGACGACCCACGGAGGAGGTTATCCATGGGGGAGGGGAGGGCAGCGGGGAATTGGCGATAACAATCATTGTTTGCCCACTAAATGTTGTAACTCATTATGGACAATAAATTAAAAAAAAAAAAATCAAAGGCCATGATAATTCAGTAGTTGAGTACTTGCCTGGCATTGAAGAGGCCTTAAATTCAATCCCTAGTACAACTAATTAAATAACTCAATAAATAAAATTTTACTTGTGTCCATTTAAAAAGCCCTTGAAATAACAGTCCAGGTGGTATGCAAATTTTTTTGGTATGCAAATTTTTAAAAAGCAGTTTTACTAAAGGATTGACCATGGAAAATACTGTTTTATACTGATGCCTACTTGACAGAACTGCCACAGGTCTTTTCATGCATACTTTTTGTATTTACACATATACTTTTTTCATACTCTAATGTGAGATAGCAAGAATGGACATGACAGTCATTTATTTTTAAATTAATTTATTTATTTATTTGAGGAGGGAGAATGTGCACACCAGAGCCTTCTGCCACTGCAAGAAAACTCCAGACACGTGTGCCACTTTGTGCATCTGGCTTTATGTGGGAATTGAATCTGGGCCATTAGGCTTTGCAAACAAACACCATCTCTCCAGCTCTCCCACCACCATGACTGCCATTTCTTTTTCCCCTGGAGGGAGGGTCTCACTGTAGCCCAGGGTGACCTGGAATTCACTATGTAGTCTCAGGTTAGCCTTGAACTCACAACGATCCTCCTACTCTACCTCCTGAGTGCTGGACTTAAAGGCGTGCGCCACCATACCCAACAGTTTCTATCTTTTTTTTTTTTTGGTTTTTCGAGGTAGGGTCTCACTCTAGCCCAGGCTGACCTGGAATTCACTCTGTAGTCTCAGGGTGGCCTTGAACTCACGGGATCCTCCTACCTCTGCCTGGGATTAAAGGTGTGAGCCACCACACCTGGCAGTTTCTATCTTTTAAGAAACACAAAATAATCCATACACACCTGCAATAACAATACTTGGGGAACTAAGGATAGCAAGTTCAAGGCTAGCCTGCCTTGGAATGAAAGACTATCTCAAAAAGTGAAGAAAAGGAGGCAGAAGTAGAAGGATCCTGTGAGTTTGAGGCTACCCTAAGACGATATAGTGGACCTTGCAAGCCTTAAAGATTGACCAACCAGGCCAAATGTTCCAACTGATTCAACAGTGGCACATCTGTTATAGGGGAAACCAAGCGCTTTCTAATTGGACTAGGGGCCTGCTTTATGGGAGGGAGTACATGCCTGCTACTGAGGACCTAGTCAAAGGCATATGGGGGGGGGGAACATGAGCCTTAGGGAAGTAAAGCCTGCTGTTGTCTGGCTCAATGAATATATTTTGCCTACCAAACTGCCTTATAAGCACTTTTTAAATGTGTATACCCATATATTAATGCTACTCTCACTTTTGGTTAGAGAAGCTTCTCTTTTCAAATGGCAAGTGACCACTGGGATGACTCAAAAGACAGCACAGTGCTGAGAAGTGACAGTGGAGTGTTCAGCACTGAGACATCTCTATCAAAACTTCCCGAGGCTCAGGGTCTATTGAGGAAGAGAGGGTGGAAAGATTGTAAGAACCAAAGGAAGGGTAGGGCTGCTTACAACGCAAACTTCCAGACACAAAATGACCTTAATATTCATGACCTCAAATTATCTGACCTACCTATAAAAGACCTTCATAAAAAGAGGAAAAGATGACATGGAAACAAAACAGAGTAATTGAGAGGGGGAGGGGATATGATGAAGGGTGGATTTGAGAGGGGAAAGTGGGGGTGGGGAAAGTTATCGTGGTTTCTTGTCTATAATTATGTCAATAAAGTTTTTTAAAAAGAAAAATAAGCCGGGCGTGGTGGCGCACACCTTTAATTCCAGCACTTGGGAGGCAGAGGTAGGAGGATCGCAGTGAGTTCAAGGCCACCCTGAGACTACAGAGTGAATTCCAGGTCAGCTGGGCTAGAGCGAGACCCTACCTCAAAAAACCAAAAAAAAAAAAAAAAAAAAAAAAGAAAGAAAGAAAACTAATTTTGAAAAGGTTTCATATGCATAATACTATTTTGAAAGATTAAAAAAAAATAAATGTGGGGCTGGAGAGATGGCTCAGCAGTTAAGGCACTTGCCTGCACCTAATGACCTGGATTTGATTCCTCAGTACCCATGTAAAGCTAGATTCACAGTGGCAAATGCATCTAGAGTTTGAATGAATCTGGGTTTTGTTTGCAGTAGCTGGAGGCCCTGATGCACCTATTCTCTCTATATATCCGCATCTCTCTCTCAAATAAAATAATAAAAAAGTAGATGTGCTTTATTCCTGGAAATAAAAATTCTATCCATGCGTGGTGGCACTCGGGAGGCTGAGGTAGGAGGATCATTGTGATTTGAGGCCAGCCTAAGACTACATAGAGAGATCCTACCTTGAAAATTCAATTTAAAGAATTCTAAGCCGGGCGTGGTGGCGCACGCCTTTAATCCCAGCACTTGGGAGGCAGAGGTAGGAGGATTGCTGTGAGTTCGAGGCCACCCTGAGACTACATAGTGAATTCCAGGTCAGCCTGAACTAGAGTGAGACCCTACCTCGAAAAACAAAAACAAAAAAAAAAAAAGAATTCTAGCTGCCAGGCATGATAGTGCATGCCTTTAATCCCAGCACTCCGGAGGCAGAGGTAGGAGGATCACCAGGAGTTCAAGGCCACCCTGAGACTACATAGTGAATTCCAGGCCTGAGCTAGAGTGAGATCCTACCTAGAAAAAAAACAAAAAAATTCTAGCTCCTATTATAAATTAACTCATTTATCCAGAAAAATTTACTGAGCACCTGTTATGTGTCAGCCTTTATTCTGGCACATAGTGAAGACAAAATTCCTACAGCCATGAAATTGAAAAATACTCAATAAATATACAAGTAATATAACAGCAGAGCTGGGCGTGGTGGTGCACACCTTTAATCCCAGCACTCGGGAGGCAGAGGTAGGAGGATTGCCATGAGTTCAAGAGACTACATAGTGAATTCCAGGTCAGCCTGGACTAGAGCAAGACCCTACCTTGAAAAACCAAATATATATATATATATATATATATATATATATATATATATATATATATATATATATATATATATAAAACAGCAGACAGGTTTGTGGCATGAAGACAAAAAACAAAGAGGGGAAGAGAATGGCAACACAGGAAGACTCCCAGGTGGCAGCTTGTAACATGGTATGCTCCACTCAGCATAAAGTGTCTCTATACCAATCATGTTTCATAAACAGTTTCCTTCACCATTTCATACCCCACCTCTTTTTTTTTTCAAAAAAAAAAAAGTAAGCTGCAATGGTTTTCTGTTATTGCTATTATTGTAAAAGCGAACCCATCTGACAAGAAGACGTTGACAAGAGCCTCACAACCAAGTACAAGTTTCAAGCTACACATATGCTGGGGAAATGCAGTGTGATCTGTCAGTGAGATTACGGCCAAAATTAAGCAGAACCATTAGCTATGCTGGCGAAAGCCTGTAGTCCCCACGACGCTGGAGGCTGAGAAAGAAGGACTGCCAGTCTGAGGCCAGCCTGGACTACAGAGCGAGTTCAAAGCCAGGCTGGGCAACTTAATGAGAACCTGTCTCAAAATAAAAAAATAAAGATCCAGAGCTACAGCTCAGTAGTGGGGCACTTGCCGAACATGTCTGAGGTGCTGGGTTCAGTCTCCAGCACTACAAAGGGAGAGCAGATCACCAAAAACTCAAAATAGAATATGACCTACCAACTTTCCAACTCTATAATAACCAATGTGTTTACTTCCTTTTTTATATTTTATATATTTATTTATTTATTTGAGAGAGAGAGAGAGAGAGAGAGAGAGAGAGAGAGAGAGAGAGAGAGAGAGAGAAAGAAAGGGGCAGAGAGAGAATGGGCGCACCAGGGCCTCCAGCCACTGCAAATGAACTCCAGATGCGTGCACCACTCTGTGCATCTGGCTTTACGTGGGTACTGGAGAATTAAACTCTAGTCCTACTGTTTTGCAGGCAAGCTCCTTAACCCCTGAGCCATTTCTCCAGCCCCTTCCCATTTTATAAAAAAAAAAAAAAATTAAATAAGAGCAACATGAGATGTATTTGAATTGACTCCGCTATTTTTTTTTAACTTCAAGAAAACAAAATAGAGATTGTTGAGATGTCTCAGCAATTAAAGGCGCTTGCTTGCAAACCTGAAGGCTGAGGTTCGATTCTCCAGTACCCACATAAAGCCAGATACTCCAAGGGTTGCATACATCTGGAGTTTACTTGCAGAACACCCTGCCCTGATGTAACCATCCTCCCCAACTTCTCCCTCTTTCTCTCTCTTTTAAATAAATAAATGTTTTTTTTAAAAAATAAGGATCTTTTTCACACTGCCTTCAGGATTTTTTATTTTTGTTTGTTTTGTTTTTTGTTTTTCAAGGTAGGGTCTCACTCTAGCTCAGGCTGATCTGGAATTCACTGTGTAGCGTCACAGTGGCTTCAAACTCATGGTGATTCTCCTACCTCAGAGATCAAAGACATGTGCCACCTTCAGGATTTTAAGAAAATCAGGAAATAGGGACTGGCTGTGTAGCTCAGCAGTAGAGTTCTTGCCTAGCATGTGGATGACCCTGTAGCCCTACAGCAATAATTAAATAAACAAACAGTCCATTTATAAAAAAAGAAGAAGAATGGGCTGGAGAGATGGCTTAGTGGTTAAGGTGCTTGCCTGCAAAACCTAACAACCCAGATTCAATTCCCCAGTAACCACATAAAGCCAGATGCAAAGTGGCACAAGCATCTGGAGTTGTTCGTAGTGGCTAGAGGCGCGGGCGCACCCATTCTCTCACTCTGCTTGCAAACTATACATATATATATGAGAAGGAGGAGGAAGAAAGGAAGAAGAGAAAATCAGGAGATGCTAAACTTTCCTTTCACAAGCTTACATAGAGCTTGAAGGGCTTCAACCACTTAGAAGGGAGGCGCCTCAGTACAAAAATCAAAGGGTTTAAATACTTCCCTTTCTTCCTCCAATTATTTTGCTGATTCTCCAGTATGCTAAATGACATATCCATGGCCTAGTCTGTCTTTCAAAACTACTACTCTGGGGCTGGAGAGATGGCTCAGCAGTTAAAGGTGCTTGCTTGCAAAGCCTGAAGGCCCGGGTTTGATTCCCCAGTACCACATAAAGCCAGTCACAGAACTACTACTCCAGTATAATTAGTACATGTTTTTAAGAAATGAAAAGAAAGAGAGCACACACCAAAAAAGAAAGGAAGAAAGAAGGATGGGAGGGAGGAAGGGAGAGAGGGAGGGAGGGAGGGAGGGAGAGAGAGAGGGAGGGAAGGAGGGAGGAAGGAAGGAGAACACAAAAAGCTGGGTGTGGTACAAGCCTGTAATCCCAGTACTTGGGAAGGAGAAGCAGGAGAATCACCTGAAGTGCAATGCCATTGAGCTGCACATAGCACACAGTGAGCTCCAACAGGCCAGTGTATAAAGTGAGGGAAAAAAATTGAACCAGGAGTGATGGCTCGTGCTTTACTTCCAGGAGTCAAGAGGGCTGAGGTAGGAGGATTGCCATGAATTTGAGGCCAGCTAGGACTAGAGTGAGCCCCTGCCTCAAAAAAACAAAAACAAGGGGCT
>PVHP010030392.1:0-21730 GCA_004024765.1 Zapus hudsonius | reverse complement strand
AGTCGGGCTCCACAAGCAGGCAGATGAATGTCCAGGCAAGATGGAGCCCCGAAGAACAAAGGAGCAGGGTATTTATAGACAGAAGCTATCTAATTATAATACAGCTCAGGTCATAGGGTGTGTGGTATTTCTATTGGCTCCTTTCCTGTATCTGTATGCCTCTTGATTGGTTATTTCCTTGGAGCCACATCCCAGGGCCAGCCCACATTTTAGGACAGCCATATGCTTCCTTATATGGTATCTTTTTTTTTTCCTTCCTGGTCTTTGTGACCAGACATTCTTTAGGGAGGGGGAAGTAAGTCTAAAAATGGAGTCTGTTTTACAAAATGGAGTCTGCTTTATAAAATGGATTCTTCACTTATCATGTGAATATTGGTGAACTGTATTTTAACCTTGCTGTCATGAGATATTGAAAAACACCAATTTACCTACTTACTATAAAGAGTTGAGTCTTAGTTATCTTCATGGCATTATGTAACAAGTTGGAATTATTACCAGTTCACATGTTGTTACTCTGTAAGGTTCATGTATGTGTTATTATGCCATTATGTAACAAGTTGGAATTATCTGGTCACATGTTGTTACTCTGTAAAGTTCATGTTTGTTGTCTTTGGCAGACCTGGTTGCCACTTGGACTTGAAAAGGGCTCTTTTATATATTTCTTCTGTTTTACAAAGTTTGAAAATTATATTCTAGCTTGTAGCGAAAAGAGAATCACCCAAGACCCTTGACAATGAAATACATCATAAGCAATTAAAGGCAAGAAAAACTATACAAAGAACCAAACTCTTTATGTATTAACTATTTTTATCATAGACATTTTAGAATTGTTATATCATGAGATATAACAATTATAACAGAGATGTCTTTGGTAGATACAAACCTGGAGGAATAATTATCTTTTACGTGTCTTGGGGCAAACATGGTTTGAACACTTGAGATATTTGTTCTCCTTCCCTTGTCACTAGCCAGGGAGCCATCCTGTCTCAGGACAGGGGTCTTGGAACTGATATGAGATAAACATGTTTGGGTTTGAGATAGGAAAATACCCTGCTCTCAGAGTCAGCTCTCAAGTTTAAACAACATATAACAACCTAGTAATATAATTCACATTAATGTGGATAAGAAATAATGATGGAGAACAAGGAGTCCCTAACCTTTGTACGTGGTTTTAGCTCCGTGCTCCCTGCTGGGGTAAGGTACCTGACCAAATCAGCTGAGTGGAGGAACATTTTTTTGTTTTTGCTTATAGTCTTGTATTCAAGCTCATGATGGCAGGGGAAATCATGGCATAAGTAGAGATAACACCCCAAAGCCCACCCCCAACCAGCACACCTCCTCCAGCAAGGCTATACTTCCCAAATTGTCATCAGCTTAGAACCAACCGTAGCAGGAGAGGGCATTGGATTCAAAAGTGTATACTTTTACCATGTAGTTGCACTTTTGAATACAAAAGTTTGTCTTTCTGAAGAACTAGGAGAAGCAGAAAATGGTTATTTTTTTCTAGTTTATAGTCCTCTCCATCTCTGTTTACCTATACAAATCCATTTTCTTCTTGATTTGGACCGCAGATCAACTCAGGGAGGAACCGTTTTATCTATCCTTAGATATCTCTTAAAAAGAAGGGGAATCCAGACTGCTTTAGTATTAGTACCATTTGTTTCACTTATTTATTTAAATATCTGTTGAGATACAGGATCAGAAACTTCCAGTTAAGTCGGTGTTGTAGTTAGCCAAACGCAGATGGGATGAATCTTCAAACCAAGCACAGTTTATGGGAAGAAACTATTTAAGCTACAGATCCAGGGGAAGTCCCATAAAAGTGAAAGAGGCTGGTCCTCTTTCAAAGGCCCAAGCAGAGAGAGAAACCCATCACCAATGCCACACACAGAACAGCAAACAAGCAGGAGGGGCAAAGAGAGAATTCTTTCCCATTTATATAGAACTAGGGTGGGGCCTTGCAATTCTATCCCAGACTTAATGGCTTCCTGAGCCTCTGGAATTTCCTTCCTGCACTGCCCACACAAGAAAGGATGTTTACTTCCAGCTTCTTTGAGCTTCCCTACATCCTGCCCCCTACTGAGAGGCTGCCTTCCTGTAAACATCCTCAGAGACC
This sequence comes from Zapus hudsonius, assembly GCA_004024765.1. Taxonomy (NCBI): domain Eukaryota; kingdom Metazoa; phylum Chordata; class Mammalia; order Rodentia; family Dipodidae; genus Zapus; species Zapus hudsonius. Next base: position 19,614 of record PVHP010030392.1, on the reverse strand, counting down.
CACCCAAGATTACTTGAAAGGTCAAGTTGAAATCAAAATTTAACCATCACAGATGGCATATTTGTAACCATGCTAGAACTTCAGGGGTGAAACAAGATGGCAGAGAATACTGGGGAGATCCGAGATCCACCAACTCAACAAGAAAAGACAGCCAATTGTTCACCATGAGATGTGTCACCTCTACCATATCCACTGGGGGCCAGAAGAATCTACAGAGTAACTAAGCAGGGACTGGTATTGCTCTCAAAGCTATATCCAAAACTGCCTCTAACAAATACTGTCTACAGATAACTCAAACCCTGCCCCCAGGCTCAAGAACTGCAGAATAGGGGCTGCAAAGATTGTAAGAGCCACAGGGTAGGTAAAAACATCCTTTGGTACAGCCCAACAGCACAGACAGACAGAGGCCCAAATTACCCCACAGAGGACCTGAAAGACCCCCAAGGTCTTCCTTGGGAGAACGTACCCCCAGGACTCAAACAACCACACCAGCAGATGCAAAAGCAAGAGGATTTTTATTCTTCGGCTGCGCAGACGGGCTCCTGGACCGATGAGTGCCAGAGAGCCCTGAGGAACAAAAGCTTCGGGTATTTATAGGCAAGAACCACAAAATTATAATACAGCTCAGACCACAGGACGTTTTATTTATTTTCATTGGTTCTTTTGTCCTGATCTGTACAATTTTGATTGGTTATCCAGTTGGAGCCTGCTATTTGCATTTCATATTCCAGGAACAGCCATACTTTATATTTTATGGAGTGTTTGTTCAGTTTATGACTTGGGACCTCCCACAGAAGGGGAGGGGGAGTGAGCCAGGAGATGTTCTTTGTTCTTTCATATATGGGCTGTTTTATGGAATGAAGTCAGTTTATAAAATGGATGCTTCAGACCTGAGTAGGGATTTGGGTAAATGGAGACTATAATCTATGTAAAAATAGATACATTTATATAAATTGAAAAAAAGACTAATGAAAAAGGAAACTGATGATTCCGTTGTCTATCTTCTTTTAACAATCAGTTTGCCTATCAAAATACAACTCACTTTAAAGCATTTTCTTTAGTTACAGTGGTTTTCTTCCAACACAACTTTGTTTTCCTATTTTCTTCTAGAGACTATTTCCTCTTCATCTCTTAGACTTATATGTTAGTAGGGCTGGAGTTTCTGGAAATACAAGGATGGAGGTGTGGAAGAGGCAGGCTTTCCAGTAATAGACAAGAGGAGTGGAGAAAACACTTTAGGGCCTGGCTTTGTATTCTGGAGAAGATAGCTGTCAGCCGTGTGGCTAGATGGGACCTGGAGAAATCACAGAGGATCAGGCTCCCTGTTAACTATGAAACTGACAGTATTGTGCTTGTGCGGCTTAAAGAGTTATCCAGGGCACTGCATGTTGGGCTTGTAAAATAATGGAAGCTTACAAGGAAGGCCCTGTCACAAATCATTTTTCTTCTTTTTTTTTTCTAGACAGCCTTGGGTTTATTGGTCTCAGGAGACAGCTAGCTCTCCAACAGTTTCTTTGGTAGTTTGGACACGGTCCTGACAGAGGTCAAGATAGTCCCTCCTGGCTCTCCCTTTTGGGACACTCTCTTCAGAAATGTCCAGGCTGTGCACAGAGAAAGCCATCCCAGGAAATACCTCCTGGGATTACACCTCCATGAGTAAATTCCGTAACTGCTAGGATCTCCTGATGTTTATCTATGTCAATTTCCTATCCTTTTTTGGGGGGGGAGAGGTGGAGGCAATTTATCAGTCTGAGCCAAAAGGTCTAAACTCTTGCCTGGCTCAGTCAACAGTTGTAACAGGTGCTAATTTAGCTAAAATATTATCTTTTAGGAGAACTTCCTCCTGCATATATTTGGATTGCCTAAGGGGGTACATCCCTAGGGTTCTCATGGATAGCCCAGTCATCATCGAGTGAGATCCTTTAGGTCTTCCAGGACAGGGTATACAAAAGTTTAGAGGGGGTAGATGGGAACTTGGAAGAAGCTGATGAGGTTGGGATCTAGATTTTAGGAACTTTAAAAGGAAAACTTGAATTAGGGTATCTGTGACAATAGGGACTACCCTGAGGTGAGGGATCACTCTTCCCTACCAACCAAAATAAAAGGACACAGACAATGGTGTGTGTGGGTTATCTCCGAAATGATCTGTTTCATTTGCAATGAGATGGAGGAAGAAAGACAGAAGTCTCCTGTCAGTGTTGCCTCCTGTCCCTCATCTTCTAGAAGAGTCTGGTCAGGATGATTATTTCCTATCCCTCATCTTTAAGGCTTCTGCATAGAGCATTCCCTACTTCCTACCAGGGATAGACAAGGTCATCCATGATGTCCCCTAGGGTGAGGCAGGTCAAAGTAGTGGGGTTCCTGCACCTACTTGTTGCTTGAAACCTCCTACCCTTGCTCAAGTGTTTGCCTCTCACATCTGAGACTCAGGTCTTCCCAGTTCCTACCCATGGGAAATTGTGTCTGGGCCCTTTATTTCTGATGTCTCTACTCCTTAAAACACTAGATTTGACACTTGATTTTTTAAAAATGGCTCCAGATGGGAACAAAAGCAAAGTCCAGAGAGATGGGAGTCTTTTCTTGACCATAAAGAGACACAACAGGGATGATTTGGGGCATGTCAAATTGGGGGAAGAAGTTATGGGTATGCCAGGAAAGTGTTCGCTACAGTGAGAAGGTAAGGAGAGAAGACAAGAATAAAGGCTGCAGATTGGGCAGTGGACTGTATCTGGCCAGAGTCGCAGGAACCATCTGAGGAGCAAGATTCCTCCCATAGACTTGGACCAGCCCTTCATGAAGAAGGAGCACCATTGACCACGAGGGTAAAACCCTCAGCTGGACATCTTAATGACCTCCCCCACTCCACCGTTGGGTTTTTCTTAGGGGACGACAACAGCATTCTGGTTTAGGAATGCCTATAACACCTTGCCCCTATTCTCCCCTATGGTGGGGGAATCTCCTTTCAGCTTCATGAGGGCAGAGTTATGCCTCCCGCCCTTACATTTTGACCCTACTCTTCCCTAGGCCCCAAGATAAAACACTCGGGACAGAAAAGATTCGGCTGTGCTAAACATGGCAGTGGGGTCCCCAGTTTTGCGAGGTTTCTGGAGGGACCAGATGCTCACGGTTATTCTGTAGTCCTCTGCCACGATTTCCAGCCAGTCACGTCTACCCTATGACCTTCTGCAGGGCTTTAAATCCAGGACTGAGATCTCAAAATGATGTAGGGGACCTCTGGTGTGAGGTTTGTTCCTCAGGGTGCCAGGACAGACAGAAGTTCAAGATGCAGGAAAATAAAGGTGATGGGTGTATTATGAAGAAGAAAGGGTCTGGTAGGAACAGGGCAGCAGAGGGGGGTCTAAGAGCTGGGAAGCCATCCAAGCAGGCTCCAGAATGGGTTACCCACTTCCTTCTTCCCTCCCTTTTGCTAATAGATCCAGCTCCTCATCTTCTTATTGCTTCCTCGTCTGTGTTTCCACCTGGTGTGCCTGACCGCTCTCCCCACCAGCTCATCCTGTGGGGGAGGGGAAGCAGGATATCACTTCATGGGAGTCCACAACAGGATGCCCTTTCTTCCCAGGTCACAGATGCCCTGGACCTCAGCCAAGGAGGGAGATGCAGGCTCCAGGTGTGTGGTTGGAGCCTTCCCTGTTCAGAGCCCAGGCACCAGAGTTGCAGTGCAGGCAGGGCTGGGCTCTAGCACAGCCGGGCTTCTGCACAGCTGCTGCACCTTAAAGCCTAGAGCCATCCTCTTGCCCTGATGGCAGGGGTGGCCTATCACCTTCCAGTGCGGTCCAAGCACTGTAGCCTTCTGCCTTGAGCTGCGCTGTGCTGTGGGGCTGGAGATGGTCACTTTGAAACAGCCCATGAGCATCAGCACTGCGCCCTCTCATCAGGACCACTTTTCTGCTGTTGTGGAATAGGAACTCACTATTTAGTCACAGCTGGCCTTAAACTCATGGCAGTCCTCCTGCCTCAGCCCCCAATTGTTGAGATTATAAGTAGCTATCACAGAAGACTATGTATCTTTTTAACATGAAGTTTCATAAACTTTACCACACTCAGGCTCTGATAACTTTGGTTTGTCTATGATTTATCCTACCCACTTGTAAATACTGCAATATTTTTTTCTTTTGGTTAAGGGTTAGAGAGATGGTTTAGCAGTTAAGCATGTGCCTGAAAAGCAGAAGGACCTAAGTTCGATTGCCCAGTACCCATGTAAAGCCAGATGCACAAGGGGTGCAAGAGTTAGTGTGCAGAGGCTGAAGACCCTGGAGTGCCCATTGTCTCTCTATGTTTGCCTCTTTCTCTCTCAAATAAATAAATATATATATTTTAAAAGAACATTATTAAATATGAGTCTGTTTTTGCATGATGGCTCTTACCTTTTATGTTTATAAATTCAACAGCTTTTAAGTTTGAAAGATATTATAATCTGACTTATAAATTGGGAAAAACTAAATTCACCCTGGATCTGACTGTTTTCTACTAATGGACTGCAAATTAAGTTTTATATCTAGACTCTTCTATACCTACAATATAATGCAACCCTCTTTAAAAAGAACAGTCAGGAATTGAAAGAATTTAACTCCCAAACTTTAATTTATCTAAGAAGGAAGATCTTTTGTATATATTTGATTCTTTTTCAGAATAAAGTATTACAGGAAATTTTAATTATATATATATATACATATATATATATATTATTTACTTTCAAGTAGAGCAAGAGCAAAAGGGAGAGAGGAGAAAGAGCACCTGTTATGGCTTCTTGCCATTACAAAGGAACTCCAAATGGCACATGCGCCACTTTGTGCATCTGGCTGTTTGTGGTTACTGGGGAATCACTCAGGTCATCAGGCTTTGCAATCAAGCACCATTAATCATCAAGCCATCTCTCCAGTCCCCACAATTTTCACTTATTTTATGCAGATTGACTCCTTGTTTCATGGGCATTTGATTATGAATCACAGTGGTGTATAAGACACTGAGAAGCTGCAACTCAGAAAAGCAAGATGGCTAAGTAGTACCGGATCCAAACCTGCTTATGGATTTGGAAATTTTTTCTTAGTTGTTGAGCAGAAACAAAAGGAAGCTGTAAAGAAATAACGTTCAGCAAAGTGTTGTGTACTGAACCCTGGACCATATGAACACTGGACAGCAGAGTGACAGTGAGTGACATCCCTAGTCCTCAGTGGAGATACTCAGAGCTCACTTTTTTGTGAACTTGCCTTTTTTTCCCAAGCTCTCTGAATCAATTTCTAGGCCTACTCAAGTCAGTCACTTAGATCCATCTTCCATGACCCAAGATCCAAAATTCTGCCATGTCATTTTGCTTCCTTTAAGACTTTAATCACACCAAGCAAACCCTAGCATTAACCCCTTTATGTTTTCTTGGATTTCAGTGGGAGTTGGCAGACTCATCCTAACTTCCCCAGAACTATCTCTGTTTTAATAGAAAATTCCAAATCTTGAAAACAATTTGTAATGGTTGTTGTATTTAGAATTCCTCATGTCTTAACCTTGATTTTGGGATATAGGAGATTGTTTTAGATGAAAGGTCTACTTCAAGGTAGATGTAAAGTGAAAATTTAACACAATTTCAGATTCTTCTGGGACCTGTTTCTCTGGGCATACAGGTAAAATATACTTTCATGTCACTCTTAATATTAAGTGGAGTCATGTGACTGAATGTGAATGGATGAAAGGTCATTTCCAGGGGTAGTTCATGAAACCTGCCACATTCTTTCCATTGTCTGGTCTCATGAAGGCAAGCATAGCCTCCTTGAAATCTGTACACTGATTATTGCAGAGCCAAAGAAAAGCACAGGTTGGAATAACTACTTGAAGGAAATGATTGAAATAACAAAACCCAAACTAAGTTTTATATGAAGGAAAAAACAAACATTTATCTTTCATTTTGTTTATATAGCACCTAGCACTAACGTATATAATCCACATAGTGCTTCAAGGAAAATACTGTACATAATGTACCAAAGCTCAAGTCTCCTCTGTTCTACCTGCTGCCTGTGTATTTTGACAATCATCTTTAAATTCTGATCCCCTATTCTCATATCATTAAAGTAGAAACAATGACACCTGTCTCATAGCATGACTATGAGAATTAAATAATTTATTACATACAAAACATTTACAACAGACTCTGGCCTGTCACACATATTACATAAGTATGTGTTAATATTTTATGAGCTTCTAGAGTGATTTTATTACATATTTTTACCATTGCAAATTTATTTTGTTCTTAATTTTTCAGTGTTACATTTGATCTACTTTGAGGGTCATTTGTGTCCTACAATGGTTAGTTACTTAGGATGCAACTTCTGAGCATACCTGTGAGGGAGTTTCTATACAGAGTTGAGGTGCAAATCCCAACCCTCACTGTGGTAAATAACATTGGAAGGACTAGTGTCCTGGACTGAATGAAAAGAAAGCTAGCTGCGCAAGACCACCTCTCTACACTTTCTGGCTGTCTCACATCCCTGCCGCCAGGCCTTCTCCACCATGATGAACTGCATCTGTATTCACCATAAGTTGTTTTCATCGGCTATTTTATCACAGAAAGAAAAGCAGAGGCTGGGGAGATGGCTTGGTCAATCAAGTATGTGGACTTGAGTTTTGGATCCCAAACAGTATCCCACTGTTAATATCCCCTTCAGGAAGGGGAGACAGGGCTCCCTGGGGTAAGCTGCCTTACTGTACTCATGTAAATCAGAGAACCTATGGTTGAACTTGCCTCAATAAATAAGATGGAGAAGGATTGAAGAGCAAGGCACCCTGCTTCAAGTTCCTCCTCCACACGTATACATGTGCATTTGCATGTGAACATACACATGTCCACCTGTGTGTACACACATACAGAAGCACACTGCACAAACATAAATACACAAGATAAAAATAAAAAGTGGTAACAGTGGCTAGCTGATCTGTGGTCACTCACTATCACCAGAGCACTACTTTATTAGGTGAAGTGAACAGGGACATTATTTGATCCAAACTCTTTCATGAGGATTTAATTATCCTTTTGAAGGACTAAACCATAATTTGTAAATAAAATTAATTTAAATAAAGACTGGGGTGTTTTTTTCCAAGATGGCTGGTGTTTTCTTCCAAGATGGCTGACTAGCAGACACGCCATACACCTTGGGAAGCAAGGGCCAGGGTTTTCAGCAGGGATCCAGGTCGTAGACACAAGCTGTGGCCACGCACTAAGTTCCAGACAACTCCCAGCACAGGATCCTCACAACTGGAAGCCACCAGTGTGGACCAGGGCTTGCAGGAGGCAGTGAGTCGTCTAGATCTGGCAGGCCGTGCCAGAGCAGCCTCAGCCCACTGGCCGCCTGAGGCTTTCATACGACCTCAGCCAGCTTCCCTCAGGTTTCCTCCCTGACCCTCCCGCCCTGTCTATCCTGCCCCTCCTGGGCACTTGGATTTCTTTCCTTTTCAACTTTTTGTTTTATTTCTTATATTAATATTTTTTTCCACCGGCCATCTGTACGTAGCCCCTCCCCCCTCTGCTTCCAGCCTCAAGCTCATATGCCCCGCCCCCGCTCGCTACTCTGTTCTCTTTATTTTGGTTCTCCTCTTTATTTTTTCTTTTCTTTCTCTTTCACCAGTTTGACTGGAGGCTCCTACATAGGCCCTCCCCCCGGCTTCTTTTACCCTTTTTTTCCTTTTGTTTCACTTTCACCTGTCCCATCGGGGGCTCCTATGAAGCCCCTCCTCCGGCTTCCAGCCTTCAGTGCGCCTGCCCTGCCTGCCCAAGACCTTGCTACTCTGTTTCCTTGCTTATTTTTTATTTTTATATTTATTATTTTCTTTTCTTTCTCTGCCGCCTGCCAACCTTGTCCAGGAGCTATTATGTAGCCAATCCCCCTGACCTCCAGCCTCCAACGCATATGCCCCACTCCTTTTCTGCTCCTGAGGAACCCAACCGCCCTTATATCTGCACCCAGAGGACCCAGCAACACTAGTTCCAGGGATCTCAGCAGCCTCACCCCACTGCCCCTCTAACTGCCTACCCTATCCACTGGGCCTGCAGAACCCTGTGGGCCTGTTCACCTCATCTGCCCAATCCCATGGCCCCACCCCCTGTACCCAGGACATCCAGGGGTCAGCTACCCATCCCCATGACCACCAACCCCCACAGCCCCGACAACTGATCCCGCCTCACTGCCCACTGCCCTCTGCCATCCCCCACACCCACTGACCCCTGCAGATATCTCAAAGGCATTCCTCCAACCACCTCAAGTGGAATCAAAATGGGCAGATCTCGACGCAAGAATATTACACCAGCTGAGGAAACTGCACCAAATGACAACAACAACACCACTAAAAAGAGAGAGCAGAAGCAGGACCAGGATGATACGACATGAAACCCCGATCATACTGGCACAGATACTAAGGAGAACTTATTGTTAGCCATGCAAGAAAAGATGGACCAACATATTGAATGGGTACCAGGTCAGCTCATTAGCTTTGCAACCAGGCTTAATATATTAGAGGAGAACCAAATGGAAATCAGAAGAGACATATCAGAACTAAAGACAAGCCAACACACTGAAGGTATCAAAAACGAGCTTTCCAAATTAACCGAAGACATCTGCAAATATAAGAATGACTGTCGGGAAGAAATAATTAAATCAAACCTTGAAATGAAATCACATCTCAACAGAATGATAGAAGCAAGCCAGAAAGAAGTTGCAGAAAACAAAAACCATATTGAAATAATAAGAACATCCCTAGAATCTCTTACCAACAGGATCAATCACTGGGAAAACATAACCTCAGACATGGAAGATAGAACAGAGGAGAATTCAAGGGAAATCAGAACCTTGACAAAATTCAAAAGAGCAAGTGAACAAGACTCAAGGGAAATGTGGGATACCATAAAAAGTCTTAATCTCAGGATCATGGGGATCCCGGAAGGAGAAGAAATCCAAACCAGGGGCATAGAAAATATTTTCAACAGAATTATTCAAGAAAACTTTCCATACTTGGCAAGAGATAGTCCTGTACAACCAAAAGAGATACGGAGGACCCCAAACAAATTGGATCAAAGGAGAAGCACCCCAAGAAATATCTTAGTTACAATGCCAAACATTGAGGGAAAAGAGAGAGTCCTTAGAGCAATGAGAGAAAGGAAACTCACGTATAAAGGAAAAATCCATCAGAATCACGTCAGACTTCTCCAGAGAAACTTTAAAAGCAAGGAGAGCTTGGAACAAAGCGATTCTAGGCCTAAAGAAGAACGAATTCCAACCTAGATTACTCTACCCAGCAAAGTTATCCATCAAAATTGATGGAGGAATTAAAGTATTCCATGTGACTAATCAGCTTTACAAATACTTAAGCACAAAGCCAAAACTTCAAAAAATACTTCATGAGATATCCCATGCAGATGAAACAAACAACCAACCCCAGGAAAGGAACAGAGAACAAGCAAAGTAACACAAAAGAGATAGCAGCAACAGCTCAGATATCTACCTCCATATTCTCTACAACATGGCAAACCTCACAGTTATAACTTTCAATGTAAATGGACTAAACTCTCCTATAAAAAGACACAGGATAGAAGGTTGGATCAGGAAAATGGACCCTTCCATTTGTTTCCTACAAGAAACACACATTATCACTAAAGACCTACTGAGAATAAAAGGGTGGAAAACAATTTTCCAGGCATGTGGGAAAAATAAAAAAGCAGGTGTGGCTACTCTAATATCTGACAAAATAGACTTTAAGCCAACAGCAATAAAAAAGGATGATGATGGCCACTTCCTACTCATCAAGGGAACGATACAGCAAAAAGACATCACTATACTAAATATGTATGAACCAAATGCAAGGGCCCCTCAGTTCATTAGGCATAAATTACTCAAAAGCAAAGCAGATATAGATGCCAACACCATCATAGTAGGAGACTTTAACACTCCACTGTCATCCCTAGACAGATTGTACAAACAACAGACGAGATGGAAAGACATTCCATGCTCATGGTTAGGGAGAATCAATATAGTAAAAACGGCAATCCTGCCAAAAGCAATCTACAGATTCAATGCAATGGCAATAAAAATCCCAACCTCCTTCTTCACAGATGTTGAAAAAAAGTCTCAAAATTTATTTGGAAGGGTAAGAGACCTCGAATAGCTTAAACTATTCTAAGCAAAAAAAAGAAATTACGCAGGAGGCATCACCATACCTGACTTTAAAACATACTACAAAGCCATAGTAACTAAAACAGCATGTTATTGGCAGAAAAACAGAAAGTTTGACCAGTGGAATAGACTAGAAGACCCAGCTTTTAATGCAAGTAACTTCAGCCTTTTAGTCTTCGACAAGGGGACCAACAATGTATCCTGGGCCAAAGATACCATCTTCAACAAATGGTGCTGGACAAATTGGATAAACACGTGTAAAAAAATTAGACCCACTCCTTTCACCATGCACACAGATCAAATCCAAATGGATCAAAGACCTCAATATCAAGCCTGTAACCCTGAACACCCTGGAAGAAAAAGTTGGAGGAACCTTACATGAGATAGGAATTGGGAACAACTTCCTGAGCAAATCTCTAGTAGCACAGGAAGTGCAAAAGTCACTTAACCAATGGGACCTGATCAGGCTAAGAAGCTTCTGTACAGACAAAAACATCTTTCTCAAAGTCAATAGACCCCCTTCAAATTGGGAGATATTTTTTGGCAGCTACAACACAGACAGAGGCCTGATTTCCAGAACCTACAGAGAACTCAAAAAAATTAATAGCAAAAGCCCAAATTGCCCCCTCACAAAATGGGGCACTGATCTCAACAGAGAATTCACAGAGGATGAAACACAAATGGACTCTTCTCACCTGAGGAAGTGTTCAGCATCCCTAAGCATAAGGGAAATGCAAATCAAAACCACAATGAGATACCACCATACCCTGGACTAAATGGCAATAATAAAGAAAACCAACAACAATCGTTGCTGGCGAGGATGCGGGGAAAAAGGAACCCTCATTCACTGCTGGTGGGATTGCAAACTTGTTCAACCACTATGGAAAGCAGTGTGGAGACTCCTGAACACAATAGACATAGAACTACCAATGGACCCAGCTATCCCTCTACTAGGCATCTACCCACAAGATGTCACATCTCGATACAGAAACATTTGTACAACCATATATATAGCAGATCAATTCATAATAGCCAAGTATTGGAATCAACCCAAATGCCCATCCATGGAGGAATGGACAGAGAAATTGTTGGATATTTACACAATGGAATTTTACTCAGCTGAAAGGAAAAATGACATATCGAAATTTAGGAAAAAATGGTCTGACTTTGAGCAGATCTTACTAAGCGAACACTCAGAAGAACAGAGAATTGAACGCCACATAGTCTCCCTCATATTTAACCAGGAAAACCTTTTCCTTTATGCAGACTAGTTGAAAGAAGTGAGAGGTTATGAATGAGGGGTAAGGGATAGGGGAGGGGAATGGCTTAAGCATGCAGATAGACCATTTTCGGATCAAAAACCGGATCAAAAACATAAAATCCTCATGAGCATATTGAAACCTATTGATAAAGTATTGAGCGTTGACTGGCAAGAGGGGCCATGTGTGGGAGGGGACACAGTTTAAGCCTGTGAACAATTAGATCAGCCTGACAACCCCTGGTTCCAATCCTTGGTTCCTTCCCTCATTGAGCTGTTGACCAACGGGACTCATGAGATTCCAACTACAAGACAGAATTCTGTCAAAGCTGACGAGTGCCCTCCCCAGGCCTGAGGCAAAACGCTTTTGCTGAAAAAATCACAGAATGCCATCAATCAGCATCGAGAGACCCTTCAATGTCTGGAACAGTATCCAGCCCCAGGAAGGAAGTTTGTGTAGTGCTGCAAGACACTGCACAGGCTGCCAGGGGAAACTGATCAACAATAGCTGGAGTAAACAGAGACCACTGACATGAAACACAATCTTCAGCCACGAGTAGGCTGACCACACTTCCTACTGGGAAAGAACAGCGAACCAAGAAAGGAGCACTTGTGTAATGGAGGTGCCTGGGCCTGCGGGAGACAATCAACAGCTTTCAAATTCGGCCAGTTTTCTACTTAATGAGGGAGACCCCTTGTCTGCAACTTGGGATTCAAGGCGATAGGCACCGCATCCCATCTCTTTGACAAGATGCAATATGGGAGCAATTGATGGGGAGGCTACTAAAAATAGAATCTAGGTAAACCAGAAATGTGTATATTTGTTAACCTACACTGATCACACTCTCCGATGGAAATTGTACTTGTATTTTTCAGGATGCAGCGAGAGAGCTGGGGCCCATCTAACCCTACCAACCAACCCTAGGCCGATAGCTGAGATTCTGGCAAGAGAGGAGCCACCACAGTCATACTGTGGAGGATCCATATGGAACCCCACAGAGAATGTCGGGATGAACAAGGGACCCACAGCCACAGCCAATCAACACAGGATAAGCCAGTGAGACAGAAACCAATGATATTTGACACAAAGACCCCTAAGCTCACAACATTAAAGCAGCCTTAATACTACCCACCATGACTCAGGGAACTGAGCAGAAGAGGGGGTGGAAAGATTGTGAGAGCCGTGGTGGGGGAGACTATCCAGAGGCATGGCACCCCTCAGTATCAACACACTAGGGCCAGGAGAACCTGGCTGAGTACTAGGCTATCCATGGTCCCCTGCCACAAGAACTGATCCAGCTGATTGGGGATAGGGAGAGGGGCATTGGGGAATTGGGGATAACAACTCATTGTTTGCCCACTAAATATTGTAAAAAAATAAATAAATAAATAAATAAAGACTGGATTTAAAATTTAGTTTGCAGACAGATATCTAATTGCTTTACTCACTTCAGTTAACCCTCCAATAAAGTTGCTCACCTCTCTTAGACTATGTGAAATAGTTTCACCTTTGATAGAGTTTGTAAAATTCTACTCTCAGAGAAGTTCAATAACTTCCTTGGCTAGGAAGTGGCATTCTAACCATTGTGAGTTCAACATAGGAAAGGTTGAACTAGATAATTACTAACTTGGAAGTTCAAGTCTCAGGTAAGCATGCAGATATAAACCAGAAACCCTCTTCTGTAAGGCTGGCGCCATCTGAGCCAGTATAAGGGAGTTTGGGGGAGGGAGTGGGGCTTCTTTCTCAACTCAGCCCTATTCATCTCTAGGCCAGGAGCCTTTGGCTGTGTACCTTCTGCTCTTGAAAACACCCCAGTTTTACTTTATTTTTCCAACTTTGTAGTTGTTTCTATCCTTGAGTTCAAACAGATCCTCTTCTTACCAACCTAGTCAGAATCTGGGACCCAAACTCTGTGCTTTTTACCATCTATTGACTAATCACTGCCCTGGCTGGCTACACCTGTGCTTCCTGGAGACTTATGCTGAATTGGAACTACAATTAATTCCCTCTCCAGATAACTCTGCAGGAAGATGGTCTTTCAAATGTTTACACTTTATGCGCATCTCTAATGAAGCAACTGATTTGATCACTTATTTTAAAAAAAGGATAATTGGCTTCCAAAAGATAAGATCATTTTAAACTATTTGAGTAGACCACACATATCATAGAGAAAATAGCACTATAGTTGAGACCCACAACAGAGGGTGATCTGAAACTCAACAGGTCTTTGGATTTATGTCAAATCACATGGCTTGCCAAAAGACCTGTTTCTGGGGTGTTACAACCCTCATGATGAAAAGAAAAGGGCCCTTAAATATGTCCTTGATGTTTTAGTTTTGACATGATTTGGCACATGACAGAAACAGTTTAAAGGGAGTTTTCCTTCAAGCTGTCAGAGCTCATTTACATACCAATTGTCTGCAGTTGGAAATTTCTAGAGCTGTAATTTCAGGAAAGACTGTGGTGGTGGGAATATTTCAATGTGATCCTGAACAAGAACTGCCCAGGCTGTATCAGGAAAATCCCCATGATTATTTCCATTGTGATCACATGTGCACATAGGCATTTTGGAACTTGGTGGAGATGATGAATCAAATCTGAGTCTGATGTTCTGAAAATTTGCTCACTTGCCAAAATTTTGTCTCATTTGTCCTGTCCATCTTCCCAACTCACTTCCCAAGACTCGTGCAGCACTCTGGGTAGGAGAGTAAGCAGGCAAGAAACTCACTTTGTCATACGGTACTGCCTTTATCAATATATAATATTACTTATTATTTCAGACATAGGTTATTATATCCTCAAAATGTCATCTTCCTTTGGGCATAGTTCTAACAAAAGAAACTGAATGAGGGATTTGAGGATGGCTTTGAATAATTTTAGTAATCTCTGAAATTCACTGGTATAGAGATACCCAAAGGATAGACCTTTGAAATGGAACATTAAGAACACAACTGCATTAGCAAAGTGAAGATGCATTATACATATTTATGCAAAAGAGATATTTATTGAGATACTACTTAAAAATAATAAAAGAATGAACACATGAGACCATAGAAACAGACTAAGCCAGGGTTAGAAGAGTTTTTCCAGAAAAAGAATGGTGATTTTATTTTATTTACATTTTTTTGAAAATTTTAACACATGAACATAATATAATTTGATCACAGGCCTTTCTATTACCCTCCTTTGTCAACCCTCCCCACCTCACATCCTCGACATTCTCTTTCCAATTAGTCCTTCCCCCATTTTGATGGCTTCTCTGTCTTCCATGTCAAAATGTTGCTTTTATTTATTTTTTTTTTAATTTTAGGTAAAGCATAGTTGAATGGACAAAAATTGTTTTTTATTTTATAGTATAGAAATAGAGTTTTGGGAAAATTGAATTTGTTTTTTATTGTAAAATGAATTAGTAATACAAAATAAAGTAATGCTTGTATTTTTTCAGGATTATTTCAATATAATCTCGGAATATCACAATTCTAAGAGTTTGTCTTTAAGTCTATTGTTGGAGAAATTCCTTTTTAGAAGCAATTGTTTTCACATTTGTGAGACATAAATAGTAACATTTTACTAGTTGTATATTCTCACTAACATTAGAAATTAAACTTTTTCCAAAGCAAAAATATATCTCACTTTCTTTAATTTTTTTAACTCTCTCGGTTTCCTCTCACTTTCACTCTCTTCCTCCCTCCTTTTTCTTTCTATCATTAGTCTTAACATGTAAGACATAAGACTTGTGGTAGTTTGAGTGGATGTCCCCCAATAGATTGAAGAGTTTATATCAGTTTTTCTCCAGCTTCCTGGCTGGAGGAGGTGTCACCTTGGCCTGGCCTTCAACCCTAAGGTATTTCTAAGGTGGATGTGAAATTCCAGCTATACATATGCAAAGAGCAGCCAGAGCTAAAGTCTGTAGCTCCTGCTGTTTGGTAGCTTGCGCTTGCTTGAGTTGCTGGTACTGGGTCTCTCTCTCTCTCTCTCTCTCTCTCTCTCTCTCTCTCTCTCTCTCTCTCTCTCTGTTTGCATCTGTGAAATAGGGTCAGCCTTTTTTGTAACATCCCCTCGGTCTGTTACTTCAATAAATACTTTCCTCCCAAAACTGTGCCTTGTGTGCAGATTCATCCCAGCATAAGGTAAGACATTAACAGGGGTGACTGAGCAAAGGGTTCTTAGATGAGATTATGACATATTATCTAGGTGGAACTTCCATATCATTGCACACTGAGACACAGGGACATTTAGCACCCACATGAAGAAGTTGTGGGA
This sequence comes from Zapus hudsonius, assembly GCA_004024765.1. Lineage (NCBI taxonomy): Eukaryota > Metazoa > Chordata > Mammalia > Rodentia > Dipodidae > Zapus > Zapus hudsonius. The sequence goes on along the minus strand of PVHP010030392.1, from coordinate 3,923 downwards.
AGACAAAGGGGCAGAAGGGAATGTTGTAGTCACACACCAAGGTTGCCACCTGCCACCAGAAGCTACAAAAGAAGAGGAACAAATTTGACCACAGAGCCTTCCAGTGGCCCTGTCAACACTAGATTTTGATACCTTGAAACTCCTTTTAAGCTTTGTATTCCAGAAGAGTTAATGAATAAATTCCTATTGCTTTAAGTTACTCAGTGTGATGATTAAGTTTACTGTCAACTTGGCATGATTAGTAATCCACAATAATCTTAGGTGGGTCTCTGAGCTTGCCTGCAGAAGGATTGACAAAAGGAGGAGGCACTTCTCCAGAGTGAGCTCTTTCCCCAAAGTATGTTGGCCTCCCAGAAAGGGAACTGTACAGAAGGAAATTTGAAGGAAAGGGACGATCTCTTACTTTGTCCCACCTGCTGCTGGTACTTGTTGTGACTTGCACTGGCATCCTGCTCTGCTACCCTTCCTCAACATCAGAACCAAGTTTCGTTGGCCTTACATGGTGGACTGAACACCAGAGGCTCCCCAGAGAGACTTCAGGCCTTCAGTACTGGATTGCGATCCTATTAGAGGTGTGTTGTTGGGGGCAGGCTTATGGGGGCTACAGCCAGCCTCCCCTTGCCAGTGTTTGGCACAATGTCCTGCTGCTGTTGTCCACCTGATGTTGTCCAGGAGGTGATGTCCACCCTCTGCTCATGCCATCATTTTCCCTGCCATCATGGAGCTTCTCCTTGAGTCTGTAAGCCAAAATGAACCCTTTCCTCCCATCAGCAGCCTTTGGTTGGGTCCTTTGAAGCAGCAATGAGAAGGTTGACAACACTCAGTTTAAGCTTATTTGCACCACTATGAATTTAATATACATGATAATTATCAAATGATACCTAACATATAATTATCTCATACATTCCTTTCTTAAATTTTTGAAGATAAACTGTCATTGATTTTTTTCTTTAAAAAATTCTTTTTACCAGAGAAAGAGAGAGAGAGAGAGAGAGAGAGAGAGAGAGAGAGAGAGAGAGAGAGAGAGAGAGAGAATAGGTACACCAGGATCTCTTGCCACTGCAAATAAACTCCAGAGGCATGCACTACTTTGTGTGTCAGGTTTTATGTGACTACTGAGGCACTGAACCCTGGCCAGCAAGCTTTACATGGAAGTGTTTTTAACCACCGAGAAATCTCTAGAGCCTTATATATTTTCATCTTAAAGCGAACTACACTAGTTACTTTGTCATTGCTGAACAGAAACAACTTAGGAAAGGTGAGAGTTTATTTCACCTTATAGTTTCAAAGGTAAGTTTCCATCATGTCATAGTTTGGGGAAAGTAAAGCCACAGCAGACAGCCAGAGTCACATCTTTACATTAGCAAAAACACAAAGTGCAAAAGAATTGAACAGCATTGGACTAAAACAGTATAAGTCCTAACCCAGATCCTCCCTTCCCAGCACACCACTTCCTGCCAGATTCTAACAAGTGATGCCATAAAGTACATCTTACATTTAAACTACCACACCAGATTTGCTAGACAGAGAAATAAACAAGGAGATAGAATATGGCATGATTAATATGAACTCAAATATGATTCCTATTATAAGGTTTATTAGAACTATAGGATATGCCCTCAGTGTTAATAAAGACAGGTTACTTTACTGTCATTAAACAGGCTAATTTCATTTATTATCATTATAAATATGATACCTCAGAATAGAACATTTCATAATTTTTCAAATAAGAGGTATTTTGTACTTGCTTTCTTATCATAGGGACAAACACCAGAACAGAAGCAGCTTAGGAGAGGAAAGGGATTTATTCAGACTTACACATTCCAGAGGAAGCTGAATCATTATGGAAGAAGTTGGTACACTTCATCGTACATAGTATCCAAGGAAAATAGGACAAGAAGATACTTTTATTCATATCCTTAAGGAATAAAGAGTATTTTCTCTCACTGGGGGCAGATCTTGGGTCCAGCCCTAAAGTGTGCTCTGAGCCAACTTTAACCCTTACTATTCTTTTTGTCTCTCTGCTCTGAATGTGTGATAGCAGAGAGTCCACAGTGTACTCTGGGCTAACTAAGCATTGGCTATTAAACACAGTGAGAGGCCAAAGCACTTCCTCAATTATGTTCAAGTCCTAATTCCCAGAATCTTTCAAATGTAGTTTGTGATAGCTACCACATTTACAGAAATTTCATACAACATCAGTGATAAATGAAGCATATACACATAACAACGCCAGGGAAATCATTTTTTTTATTGTCCATAATGAGTTACATTGTTTAGCAGGCCAACAATGAGTTGTTATCCCCAATTCCTCATTGCCCCCCATCCCCATCCCAAGTCAGCTGAATATCCTTCTCCGTGATCCTCAAGATCATTCTTTGTGGTAGGGGACCATGGATAGCCTAGTATTCAGCCAGGTTCTCCTGACCCAAGTGTGTTGTTACTGAGGGGTACCATTCCTCTGATAATCTCTCCCACCAAGGCTCTCACAATCTTTCTGCCCCCTCTTCTGCTCAGTTCCCTGAGTCGTGGTGGGTGAGTATTAAGGCTGTTTTAATGTTGTGAGCTTAGGGGTTTTTTTGTGTCAAGAATCGTTGGTTTCTGTCTCAATGGCTTATCCTGTGTTGATTTAATGGCTGTGGTTGTGGGTCCCTTGTTCATCCTGTCATTCTCTGCAGAGTTCCATATGGATCTTTCACGATATGACTGCGGTGGTTCATGTCTTGCCAGGATCTTAACTTTCTGCCTGCGGTCAGTTGGTAGGGTTATATGGGCTACAGCTCTCTCACTGCGTCCTGAAAAATACAAACAAAATCTCCATCGGAGAGTGAGATCACTGTAGGTTAATAAATATACATAATTCTGGATTACCTAGATTCTATTTTTAGTAGACTGCCTGTCATGCACTCACATAGTGCATCTTTTCTTGGGAGCCCAAGAGTATGGGATCTGGTGCCTATCGCCCTGAATCCCCAGTTTCAATCAAGGGTTCCCCCTCACTGAGTGGAATATTTTAATAGTTTAATAGCCAAATTTAATAGTTGTTGATTGTCTCCTCCAGGCCCAGGCTCCTCCATTGCACAAGTGCTCCTTTCTTGGTTTGCTGTTCTCTCTAAGTTGGAGGTGTGATCAGCCTACTCGTGGCCTCAGACTGTGTTTCATGCCAGTGGTCTGTATACTCCAGCTGACGTTGATCTGCTTCCCCGGGAAGCTTGTGCAGTGCCCTCCAGCCCTTCACTAACTGCCATCTGGGGGCTGGTTACCATTCCAGACCTCAAAGGGTCTCTCGATGCTGATCGATGGCATTCTGTGGTTTCTTCAGGAACAGGGTTTTGTGTCAGGCCTGGGGAGGGCATTTAAGAGCCTTGACAGAATTCTGTCTTGTTTTTGGAACCTCATGGGTCCCTTTGGTCAACAGCTCAGTGAGGGTAGGAACCAGTAGCCGGGAACCGGGGCTGCCAGACTGCTCAATAATTCACAGACATAGACATTCTCCCCTACTACTTATGGCCCCTTTTAATAGTTGAAGCCCACTACTTACTCTTTAGGTTACAGTATGCTCGTGAGGATTTTTTTTTTTGGACCCTAATTTGGTTTAGCCTCATGTTTAAGCCATTCCCCATCCCCCTTCCCTTACCCCTCATTCATAACGTCTCACTTCTTTCTACTAGTCTGCATAAAGAAAACGGTTATCCTGGTTAAGGACCACATATGAGGGAGAATATGTAGCATTCAATTCTCTGTTCTTTTGAGTGTTCGCTTAGTAAGATCTGCTTGAAGTCAGACCATTTTCTCCTAAATTTCAATGTGTCATTTTTCCTTTCAGCTGAGTAGAGTTCCATCGTATAAATATACCACAGTTTCGCTGTCCATTCCTCCATGGATGGGCATTTGGGCTGATTCCAATTCTTGGCTATTATGAA
>PVHP010030391.1:0-22448 GCA_004024765.1 Zapus hudsonius | reverse complement strand
TGTGTGTGTGTGTGTGTGTGTGTGTGTGTGTGTGTGTGTGTGTGTGTGTGTGTGGGCCAGAGGATGATGTTTGGTGCCTTCCTCAATTTCTCTGCACATTTTTTTGGAGACAGAGTCTCAAAACCTGCAGCTCACTGATTTGGCTAGCCCAGCTAGTCAGCGAGCCTCTGGGATCCTTCTGACTCCATCTCCCCAGCACTGGGATTACAGGCATGCACCATTGGGCCTGGATTTTACCTGAGTGCCAGAGATCTGAACTCAGCACAGCAAACATTTTACCAAATGTCCCCACCAGTAGCATTTCTATATCATGTGGCTCTGGTCACTATGATCCATGATGCTACAAGAATGTCATTCTCTTTTAATATGGTACTGTGAATTTCAGGGACACTCTGCAAGCCCTTAAACTTGTAGAAACCAAGAGATCTCAACCATCAAAAAGCAAATGATGCCAAAAAAATTATTTCTTTATTGAAAAGCACTTGTTTGAGGAAAAGTCCACACTTAGAAAGGCTGAAGACATGAAAGTGAGCAGGTTGTGTCATTCATGGAAGAGCTTCTAGGACCACAAGGGAGCCAGAATCTTGAAGACATCATAAATCACAGAAGCCCAGTGATGCCTATAGGGAGAGAGAGGAGACAAACAGGGAAGTGAGGAGGATAGAGAAGTCTATAACTTATAACTCCATTTGGACCAACTTATGGCCATTTGGCCACTACTTGTCATTAAGCTCATTGGTTCTGTTGCTTTCTTTCTCCTCACATAGGGTGTCACTTAGTGCAAACATCCAGAGAACTTCATTTCCCTCCTTTAGATTCAGGTTTCTCTCCTGATACTTTAAAATCCAACTAAAAGCAGTGACTTCTAGCCCTCCCTTTCCTCCCTTTCAAGAACTCCTGTATCATAAATAAGGATTGCTCTTTAGACTTCCCCCCTACATTCTTAAAGAAAGAGCAGCTACTCCACGGAGTTGTGGTTTCTGAAGAATAGATGTAGCCCAGCAGAGATAAAAGGACATTTACTGGTATAAAAGAGCAGCAGCTATATCCTTCATTACAATAAGAACTTGAACTTGACTAATCCAAAGTTAAGAATTAACAAGAACACAATACACATTTATAAATATGACTGTAAAAGTGGTATGTGTTTCAAAAATGAATGGTTAGATATGCACAAAAGAAATCCATAGAAAATGCTCAGGAAGGAGGTAAGGGGAGGAATTCAGAAGAGCCCTGGTAGTTTTCTCTGTCTCTACCAGGTAATCAGCTCACCAAGGAATGGTGTTTATCTAAATAAAGCTTGTAACCCATTACTTCCACTTGCACGGGCAGGCTTCCATCCCATAATGGGCCTATGGAGCCCTCATGTATCCCTTGTAAACACAGTGGCACGTATCTCCCGTAATCGGTAAACAAAGTTACCTCAACATAGTTCCTGGTCTTCAACTGGCCAATGAATGGGTTAATTTATTAGTCCGACCTGATCTTCCCATTCTACATGGGCAGTGCTTTTGGTCTTGAAGTTGACTTATCTGGTCACTCTGATCCTGACCATCTGTACTCTGTTGGTAATGAATGAGATAACTCTCATAGGACTGTGATTGTTCTTGTCCAGGAAGCTGTATGTTTTCTCCTGAGTCTGAATATTGGTCAAACCTGTGAACAAGTTCATACTTATGAACTTTTGACTTTTCTTTGCTTGTGGCTTCCTTTCGCTGCTTACTTTGCTCCGAAAAAGCTTCTTGGGATTTCCGTTTGGCTTTTTGTTGTGCACGGCAACGTGTGTCTTCTTTTCTATCTTTTTTCTCCTGGGAAGTACGTGTCTGTTGCGAGTTCGAGGCAGTCGTAGTAGCAGCATCAGCATCAGCAGCATTTTGACCAGTGTATTTAGCTTCTGTAAGCGAACTGTGTTTGATTGCTTCTCTGTGAACTCCTGTCCGTTCTTGATTAAAACTATCTTCTTCTCTAAATTCAAGGTGGGATGTAGCACCTGGGACGTAGCCTTTTACATCACCTGGTAACCGATAACACCAATGTTTGAGTCTCAGCATCCACACAGTTTCTTTCCAAGTGTTCCCCTAGACTTGTCCTCATGGAGTGGACTCAACTCCTATTGAGAAGATGTTCAGCCTATTGGTGGTTCTGCCCACTCCTGAAGTAACTTTAAGGACACCCCCCCCAATGCCTTCCTTCCCCCAGCCATCTTTCTGCACACTTACCAGTGAATCCTGTTGTGGCTACCTGGCTCTCCAGCATGAAGAGCAGAGGAAGGAGGAAGTAGAGGGTGGGCTTCATTTTGCCAGGTGGGCCTTCGCTGAAAGCTTAGATGATCTTCTCATTTATATATTCCTCAACTGGGTGTGCCACAGGCAGGGATGGAGTAACTAAAGGCACTGCCCTTCCTTGTTTATGGGTAATGTTAGCTTCCTTCTTCTCTGTAGGGGACATTGTCAATGCTCGCAGAATTGGCAGGAACACGATATCAGCCTTTTTTTCTGACCCCTAGAAACCCCATTGAATCCGTGTCATTTCCAGAAGAAAGTCATGGCAGGGATAACAAAAGTAACCAGCCAGAGACTAATCCAGCTCTCATGGTCCAAGAGTGGTGCCTCTTTCATGATGCTCCTGTTCCCACATCATGTCAAAGATAGAGTCTCACTGTATAACTACTTTTTTTCAAAATGAGGTGCACACCCATTCTATTTCATCTGAAAAGAACCAATCATAGAGCTAAAAAGACATGGAAGACAAGTTTATGAAAATCAGAGAAATCTTTAAGAATAATCAATCTCTAAAATGGTTGCAAAAATGCATAGCCTTAATCCTTACTGGTCAGAGCCCATAGCTTCTGCTAGTCATTTCAATGAAAGAAGATAGATAGAGGTGTAGTGGCTTACCAGCTGGAGGAGAGAGAATAGCAGCAATGTTTTCCAGAGGTCTATTTAAGATAGAGTGAGAGCCAGGGCTGCACCCAAGAGGGAGGTAAGTCACAGAGATGTTGTAAAGTATGGGAGAAAGTTAGCACGCTTGCGTGGTGACAGGAATGAGTACTGGGAAAAGGAGGGAGAATGTAGTACTTATGTAATTTTTTAAAAATCCTATAAACAACTTTCAACAGGCTATTGAAAGTATTTACCATATTTACGACTGTATTTTATAAATATTTATTTACCCTCCTGTGGGGGAGGGGCATGTCACTGCAAACAGAGCACCATATGCTTGCACCGCTTTGCAGAGATGCTAGAGAATTGAACCTGGGTGAGAGGCTTTGCAAGTAAGTGCTTTTAACTGCTGAGCCATCTCACCAGCCCTAATGAATGCATTAGCACAGGAATATTATTAATACATCAAGGCAGGGAGCACTTTATGTGGAAATGTAGTTTCCTACAATTGGGAGAACACTGTGGGTGGCCCCTAGAACCATCCTTTTGTTTGACTCAGGCAGCGGTATGGAAAGTCCATGAAGAAGGGCGCATCCCGACAGAGAGCCTGTGTTCATTCAGGTCAGTACAGCATATGGACCTAAGGACATATATTTTCAGTCATTTTATCGTAAAATGCTAATTTGGCAAAAAATGGGAGGGGATAAGGTAAATGCCAGCCATGTGTTTATGGGAAGAACAGATAAGAAACAGTAAGTCATTAAGTAGACCATAAGTGGTTTTAATCTGAGCTACACTGAACTCCTACAGAGGTTATCTCTTTGTCCTAGGACTAGGGATAACTCGATCCTCAGTAGAGATATCAGTTGAACAGTTTAAAATTACCTGAAATAAAATTACTTGTTGTGCCTGCTTACCTCTGTACCCCCCCACACACACTTCCTTTAATGAAATACCAAGAGCTGTTTGATTCCAAGGTTATTGGCAGAAGAATGGTTCTAATAGCATTGGCCTTATCAATGGATCAAAGAACAGAGTCCTTATCTAAGCCTGTGTGCAAAAGATGCAGATAAAATCAAAGGGTTCACTATATTCATAAAGCAAACCAGGAAAAGTCAAACAAAAATAAGCAAGAGATTATGAGATTTGCATCAGAACAGAATTCAACAGCATTTGTGTAAGAACATTTTATTATATGAATGGGTAGCATCAGCAGAGGTGAACCCAAGATCTTAGAGAAGCAAAAACAAGCCAAACCCCAAATTAATAAATTGAAATAAATTTTAAAAATCAGGGTAGTTATTGGTGAAATGAATACTCGATGAAGCAGAGTTGACTGATAGGAAAAATTAAGAAGCCTGGGAATCTCTTAGTTTCTAACCAAAACAAGCTAAAAGAAAGAGAAAGAATAGTCAAAGTAATAAAGTCAGAGTTGGAAAGAGGACGTGACAACAGATTCTAATGGACTTCAGTTGATCACTAGGGAATACCCCGAACACATCAGCTTCAATACACTGGAGATTTTCAAGACACATAGGGCCTACCTAAAAGTACAATAGCCTAACCGTCTCTTTGGTGAGGAGTGAAGTTGAGACAGTCAAAAAGTCTCCCAACAAAGAAAAGCTAAGGTCCAGAGAGCTTCATTGCTGAATTCTACCAGACCCAGACCTCCCAGAGGAGCTAATGGATGCTGGGAGAGGGAGTCAGGTTCATCAATAGTGTGGCCACTGGTAAGGTGTCCATTGCACAGTAAGTAACCTTCCACCCATGATCATGCCAGCAGCTCTAGTTTAACTCAATGGGTTAAAAAAAGGCACAGAAGTGAAGAAAAAGTGGACTAATGCAGGGGGGAGCAAGAGAGGGTAGTGGGGGAATAAAATAAAAATGTGTTGTATACATTTGACAAGGTCAAAATGGAAAAAATAAAGAAAACTTTAGAATATCTGATTTAGAATACTAAAAAGAAGGAGGAAAAGGAAGAAGAGACAAAAGAGAAAGAGAGGAAGAGGAAGAGGAGAAGGGAAAGGCAACTAACACTGACACACCTCACACTATTCCATAAAATAGAAGGGCAAAAATGCTAACAAAGTCACTGTACAGAACTAACATCACTCTGAAACAATGACTTAAAAAAGAAAGCTCCAGACGGGCATGGTGGTTCACACCTGGAGGATCAGGGTGAGTTTGAGGTCACTCAGAGGCTATGTAGTGAATTTCAGGTCAGCCTGGGCTAGAGCAAGACCCGAGACCCTACCTCAAAAAAAAACCAAGAAACAAACAAACAAATTAATTAATTAATAAATAAGAATTTTAAAAAGAAAGAGAGTTCAACCATCCCTTGAAGAACCCTGAAGAACATAGACACACAAATCCTACAATAAAGGGTTGGAGAGATGGCTCAGCAATTAAAGGGACTTGCTTGTGAAGCCTGTTGTACTGTGTTCAAATCCCCATTCCCCATGTTTAAAAGATGCAAAACATGGTGCATGCATCTAGAGTTCACATGCAGTGGCTAAGAGGCCTTGGTGTACCCATTCTCTCTCTCTCTCTCTCTCTCTCTCTCTCTCTCTCTCTCTCTCTCTCTCTCTCTCTCTCTCTCTCTCTCTCTCCTTGCTAATAAGTTTTAAACATCCTCAAAAACCTTGTAAAATGAACTCAATAGCACATTAAAAAAGACCATACACCATAATCCAGTTTTCATACTAGAGATGCATGAATGGTTAATGAAGCTCAGTAAACAAACATAAAATAGAATCTAGGACATAGATGAATAAAAGGCTATTAATATTTTGCATGTGTGTATGGTATGCATACTGTTGTGTATGCATGTAGGGGTGTGTGTGTGTATAGGTCAGAGATGGAACTCAGATGTCTTCTCTAGTCACTCTCTACCTTGTTCATATAGACAGTCTTACTAGCCCTAGAACTGCTAGTGAGACTTCCTTGTATCTGTCTCCCCTGTGCTGGGATTACAGGCACTCGCCACCACACCCGGCATTGTGGTTGGCGCTCAGGATCTGAAGTAAGGCCCTCATGCTTATGCACTTTACCCATGGAGCCATCTTTTCATATCCCTTGATGATCAAAACCATGAATAAATTAGGAATAGAAGGAACAAGATAATAAAGGATATATGTGGAAACCCTAAAGCAGTACGATGAGGGAAACATGAAAACATTGTCTCTAAGACAGCAACAAAAATATAGGCATGAATGTCTACACTCTCTATTCATGAAGTACGAAGAATGCTTAGCTAGAGTAATAAAGAGAAAGAAATAAAATATTATAAATAGAAAAAGAGTTTTTTGTTGTTGTTTTGAGGTAGGGTCTTGCTCTAGCCCAGACTGACCTGGAATTCACTATGTAGTCTCAGGGTGGACTCGAACTCATGTCAATACTCCTACCTCTCCCTCCCAAGAACTAGGGTTAAAGGCATGTGCTGCCATGCCTGGCTCGAAAATTTTCAATTATTCCTATTTGCAGGTATGATCCTACCTGTTTAAGATGCTAACTTCTTCACAGACTCTTAGATCTTTATAAATGCTTTCATCAAATTGGCAGTATACAAAAACAACATACAAAATCAATAGCTTTCGATTTCACTAACAGAAACTTCATTCACTAACAGTAACTTCAAAGAATATCTACGAATAAACCTCACTGAGGTGGTGAATGAACTCTACAATGAAAACTGCAAAGCACCAATAAACGAAGGTGAAGAGGTCACTAGAAGATAGAGCAGCAGGATATAGTGAAAGTGGTGTATTACCAAAATCAATCCACAATTCAATGTAATCCCCAATAAAATCCCAATGCCATCCTTCACAGAAATAGACTAACAATCATAAAATCCATATAAAAGCTCAAGAAACCCTGGTTAGCAGAGCAGAGAGAGCAATTCTGGAGGTAGCAAAATACCTGATTTTGAAGTGTACCATGGTTGCCATGGTAATATAAGCAACATGGCTCTGTCACTAAAATAAATATGCAGAACAAGGGAATAGAACCAAAGACCTGGAAAAAAGCCCGTTCAAGCAAAACTATCTAATTTTTGACAAAGTACCAAAAACATGTGGGAGGAGGGTTAGTCTTCAAAAAAGAAACTGGGAAAACTAGATCCCAGTTTAAAAAAAAATCAACTCAAAGAGAATGAAAGATCTTAATGTAAAACCTGAAGCTTTGAAACAGCAGTGGACAACCTAGGGGGAAATTTCAAAATTAGGCAGTGACCTTCTCCAGAGGAGTCCACAGCTCAGGAATAGTCAGAACTAATGCATTTGCCTGCATGAGCTTCAACAGCCTTTGCACAGTGAAGGGTTCCCCTCCCTTCACTCAATTTCCCATTAGTAGGATAAGGGCAACTGTCTAAATTCTATCAAAAATGATATCCTGCTTCCAATTCAATGGAGGAGAACTGTGACTCCATGACTCTTTTATGGCCGTGGAGCACCTACAGGCCAATGCATGACTCTGTCACTCTCTAGTCAAAGGTTAGACAAATATGGCAGGCAAGAGCACAGCCTCCCAGGCACAGGACATTAAGACAAGGAGAACCTAAGCAATTGCCAAAAGATTGCCCAAAGAGTTTCCTTCTATTTAAGCCCAGGGTACACACAGAGCCTGCAACTGTAATATCTGGGTTTCTAGTCTCAGCCCAAACTCCTCAACTTGGAAACACTGTGCCTCAGGAAGGGAGGTCACAACAGTTTGGACAGAAAGAAAATGACTACATAGTTTCCAATAGCACTGCTCATCCTGGGCATCACACAGCCACACTAGCCACTTTGGGGTTTTTGAGGGGGGGTGTTGAGGCAGGGTCTCACTCTAGCCCAGGATGACCTGGAATTCACTATGTAGTCTCAGCCTAGACTTGAACTCATGGCAATTCTTCTACCTCTACCTCCCTAGTGCTGGGATTAAAGGTATGCAAAACTACAATGATGTCATGCAGCCCAGAACTTCTCATGTTTTTCTAGAACTTTGAAGTAGATAACTAGGTTTTTTATTTGAAATCTCTTTAGTTTTCTATTATGGGTACTTATTGCTATAAACATTCTGCATAGGGCTGCCTTAGCTGTGTCCCAGAGGACCTGGTAAGTTGTACTATCATTTTCATTTGTTCCCAGGATTTAAAAAAAAAAATGACCTCTCTGATTTCTTCAATGATGTTTTCATTCAAAAGTGTGCTATCCCCCACTGCAATGTATTGGCCTCGGCAACAACTTTCTGAACATAACCCCAGTTGCTCAGGAAGTAAAATCAATGAGTAGTAATTGGGACCTCAGGAAATTAAAAAGCTTTGTATAGCAAAGGACACTGTGAATAGAGCAAAGAGGCAACCTACTCAATGAAAATCTTTGCCAGCTATACATCCGACGAAGGATTAATATCCAGGATCTACAAAGAACTAAAAAAAACCCTACACAATCAGAAATCAAACAGCCCAATCAAAAGAAAAATGGGCTAAAGAACTAAATAGAAGTCTCAAAAGAAGAAATGCAAATGTCCTATAAACATCTAAAAACATGTTCTACCTCCTTAGCAATCAGGGAAATGCAAATTAAAACTACTCTGAGATTCCATCTCACTCCTGTCAGAATGGTTGCCATCAAGAAAATAAATGACAACAAATGCTGTCGAGGATGCAGAAAAATAAGAACCCTTCTACACTGCTGGTGAGAATGTAACCTGGTACAACCATTGAGGAAAGAAGTGTGGCAGTTCCTAAAACAGCTGAAAATAGATTTACCATATGACCCAGCTATATTACTCCTTGGCATATATCCTAACAACTCCAGTGACTACCTTAGAAATACTTGCTCTTCCATGTTTATTGCAGCTCTATTTACAGTAGCTAGGCAATGGAACCATCCTAGATGTCCCTCAACTGATAAATGGATAATGAAGATGTGGGTCATTTATGCAATGGAGTACTATTAAGTGGTAAACAAAAATGAAATTATAAAATTTCCAGGGAAATTGATGGATCTGGAAAGGATTATACTAAGTGAGGTAACTCAGTTCCAGAATGCCAAACACCACATGTCCTTTCTCCTATATGGAACATAGCTACAAATGTTTAGACTTGTATGTGAGTTGGAGTAAAAGTCAGTACTAGATGCCAGAAATCTAGACAGGGGCTATAAGGGAGGAAGGAGATTGGAGACTTAAGGAGAGGGTATTATATATATGTAAGTAAGTGAACTAGGTAGGGGTTATACTCATTTGACATTCTTAGAAAGATAAAGGTCTACTCCTAAATTTTGGTAAAAGCTCCAATTATAAATTTCTATACTAGATATAAAGGTATTTGCTTGGTCTCTTTTAATAAGAAAATTAATTTTTGTTTCTGTCAAAAAGACTGGTCATAATACTGTTTAGAAAAAGAGTGAACACCACAATTCAGTTTTAAGTACTAAATAATTCTCTAACATAACTTTTTATAAAACAGAGTACAACTATTCTTTTGCTTGTGAAACTATCTAAATTGACCACTGCTATCACTGGACCTGATAACTCCAGTTACAATTTTTGGCTTGGCGACTCCTAACTCTCTAGTCCTAGCTAGATTAATCAGTCCATGGTTTAAGGTAAAAGGATATTTAAACATGTTCAGCATTAGGCTTGCTAAAAATGTTGTAGAGCTGTTCTTAAGGAAATCAGATGATTGAATTATTGAAAACACCTGATACCAAGTTTTTCTCCCTTTTATGGTTATTTCCTCTTTCAATTTATGTCCCAACAGTGGCTCTATACAATGGGGATAAAAGGAAATTGTAAATGCTAGATGTATTGTGATGTGCTTAATAAGAAGGAATTTCAGTGGAATTATAAGGAAGGAAAATAAAGAATGGTATTTTTAGAAGTTACTAAGAAGGGACATTGTTAAGGAGGGATTTCTCTCAAAAGTAGAGAGAAATATAGGAAGGATTGCAGAGGGACTTTGAAAGGATGATAGAATGTAATGTGTGATAAAGGAAGGTGATGAGAAAGATGCAAGAAAAAATGGGCTCAATTTCCTTTTTATAAGAGATGCTAGTAAGTCTTAGGATTTACTGGGTGCAACATTCTTGATCCCAGCACATGGTATTTAACCATACCTTACATCCCTTGATTTGAAATAATAATGATAGATTCCTCACAATGCTTCTCTCAGACCCCAAATCCTCCTTGGAGAGCCATTGGTGACACCCAAAAAGACATACTTGTTTAAATCTTGGCTATATATGGGTCTTATGCACTCAGAGAGAAATGTATAACCAAGGATATATGGTATTAACAACTTTCCAAAAGAAAAACAAACAAGGCTCTAAAACAGGTTGGCTCCTACTCTTAATAGTTCTAATCCTATGACAAAATGTCATAAGCCTCCAACCATCAAAATTGTAACATAATGGGATCTAAGATAAAATATATACTGGACAGCTCCCACTGGCATTAAAAGGGCTTTATGAGACCATTCTCTGTCCCTGGCTTGTCCCAGGGTAGATTGGAGGATGTATTTTGAGAATTCTCTAGACACAGGGAAAACAAGATAAACACCTTAACATGCTCAACTAATTTGCCAGTTTTTTAAAACACAAATAGATTGAGCATTTTCTAATGATATCATCATTTAGTCTGTTTTATTCCATCCATTGGAAAAGATACTGTTAAGGGAATTCTCCTTAATTCTAAAATTCAAATGATGAGGAAGATGATCATACAAAATCACAGGGCTCTAAATGTCCTCATAGCTGCCCACAGTGATACTTGTGCTTTATTAAGGTTAAATGCGCTGTATATGTCTTCATAATAACTCTGTTAATGTATGTCATATGTTTTACAAGTCACATAGGAACCATATCAGACCATATCAGATGCTTCGATGCCATTCGATAAACAATTCTGGGGATGGATCTCAAGTCTTCCACGATGGACAATAATCCAACACCATCTATACTGAACCACTCTCCACTGGACACCCTATATGGAACACTCCCCATTTCTGGGAAAGATACCCCAATTCCTGCCTCACAACGTTAGACAAGACAAAATCTTGGCAATGTGATATATGACTGATGGGTCTCTCTCTTGGGCCTTAGGTAGGGACCCTCCCCTCTCTAAGAGATATCCCCAACTGCCATAACATCATGTCCTATTCAGCAGGAGAAAGCTAAGATAGACTTCTGGCATCCCAAAGTCCCCAACAGCAGTTGGGGTGTCCTCAAGAGAGGGGGGAATATGTGGGAGTTTAGGAAAGAGACCCCACACAATGTTGCCAAGCTCCTCCTTAACCCCTCCCCAGTCAGGCTTTGCCTTGCCTCCTACAGGATAAAAATGGGTATTCTTGTTTCATTTTTCTTCCTAAACAGGTATGTACTGTTTTTATGGTGCTTTTTTTGATTCCACACCCCAGTATCCTAACAGCAGTTAGGGTTATTTCTTCAGAGGGGGGATTTTGACAGTTTCAGGCAAGTACCATAGACCCCCTCCCCTTGAGTGGGAGGTGTCTCTAGCCAGAGCCCAAACCTAGATGCAAAAACTGATTGGTCAGGTATAGACCAATCAGCTATCTCTTTGATTTATCTAGTGGAAGTTTTAAAAGCTTCCCTAGAACAAAAGGCAGTCTCTTCCACATGGCATCCTAGAAGGAAGACTTTCATTTTCTAGGTAAGGCCCCTCACCCCAGCCCTTAAGATGGGGTAAGGGGGACTCAAGATCTCCCCACATGAACATTTTTTCCTCATGATGAGAGCCTTCTATTATCTTTCTTTTCCTGCCTGTTTAGTTAAACTGTATAAATTTTGACTAAAACCTCTCCCACCTGTTCTCCCCACACTGGTGTCTGGAGAACTCTGTAACTCCCCATGTTCCCTTAAATAAAGTCTCCCACTATACCTTAATATCTGGTTGTCTATGATTTTAATTCTTTAACTTTGTAGACAAGAATTCAGGTACTCCTTAAAATTTTGGGGTGCATTGGAATTTTTGCTGGGCATTATTTAAATTCTAATCCCCAGCTCACCCCGCTAAAATATCTGTGAAGTTTGGTTGGTCTAGGTGATCTGATGTGTCTTTGCTGATTTTTAGTTTAGAGGACTTATCTACATGTGAGAATGGGGTATAGAAGTCTCCCACTATGATTGTTTCAGGACTTATGTTATCTTTTAGTGTTTGTTTTATGAAATTAGGAACCCCAATATCTGGTGAATAAATATTTACAATTACTGTTGTGTTAAATAGTTTTGAGGCAATGCATTGAGAAGTTACATTCACAAGGACACCTGGGACTCAGACACCTGAATTCTCTTGTTCTTTTCTTTTTAAAAAGTTAAGTGTTTATTTAACAGAGAGAATATCGCGCTGCATTCTGTGACCCATCTTCCACAGATAACTGCATTTATTAAATGTGACTTTATTAAGAAGTCAACTCTACATCTTGCTTCTAGGTTCTTTATACCTTGGAGTTCTCTGTGATTAGAGAACCCTTCATCCTTCTAAGACTCAGTGAGCTCATCTTGAAGGGAGGAGGTAATTTCTGATATCGAAATATACTTTCTGTTCTTCATTAAATGCAAGGTTGTGGGACTGGGGAAATGCAAATTGCTGGAGGACTCTGGGCTCTTTCTTTCATCTCAGGGCATCAGTTCCTGGCTACCCCCTCCCACAGAGGGCTGGTACATGTCACTCTGACAATCTCATTATATGAAACATGTTGTTGGCTCAGGTTTCTAAGATGACAAGTGGTGGCTCTACCCCCCCCCCAGGAGATGACCATGGAGCCTCAGACAGGATGGGAGAGTGCCTACTGAATCCATATGTGAAAGAAAGATATGAGAAAGGAAAGGTAGGGAGTATGGAGGGGGAATATCTCAAAATACATTATATAATTATAAGAAAATGTCCTTATGTAACCCAGTATCCTGAACAATGAGCATACACTATTGGGAAAAAGGAAGGAAGGGAGGTATGAAGGGAGAGAGGGAGGGAAGGGAGAATATGTTTCCTCCTATCAGTGAATTCTAGGTATCTGCCACACCCACCAAACCACTGTAAATAACAACTGGCATTTTAAATGACCTTAATCATGCCAGTCAGATCCCCAATGAATAATTCTCTTCCTACCCCTGACTTCTACCCAAATTACCCACATAGTGACATGTGCCCTTGAGAAGCACCAGGGCAAAATTCCAATGCACTGTCCTCTTACAAATGGTGTTCATGAGGTTTTAGAGAGAACTTGTTCTCACTCTAAGTCACTTAGGAGAGGAGATTAGGTCAGGAAGGTGGCATAGTACTGTGCTTGTCACAAGCCTAGAATGAAATCAGAGAATAGAGGCTATCTGGGAAAAATAGGAAAGTGGACAAGTTGAACAAGGATAAGGATAGATGCTCTCCCTGCCCAGCCATACAGTGTTGGAGGAGGGCAGGAGTCGGTCTAGATGGTAATCTACAATGAAGGGATACCTGGTCCGAAGTCATGCTTCCCAGCCCCCTCACCATGCTTTGAAGCTCTTATTCCTGTGAATTAATAGTTTCACTTAAAACTGCAATGACTGGAAACAAGGGCAGGCTCCTGTTCAGCAGCATGTGACCAGGGGTGACTTGACAGCATAGAAATGACACCAGAGACAGTTATCCTGTGCCATTGTATGGTAGATTGAATTCTGGTTAGGAGGTCTGGGAGTCTAGGAATCATTTTGGTGCAAGGCAAGCATGTTACCAGCTGAGCTATCTCTTCAGCCCCACAAAGCACATTTTATACTGTACCTATTTCTTTTCTGGATTTCTTCTTTGCCAGTCTTCCTGACTATTCCTTCTCCTGGGGATTCTCCCTTGCTTTAAGCTTGTCATCCAGTGATTTTGGCTTTAATATCGCTTCATCTAAGTCAGCCAACCAACCCCCAAATGTATTGTGCTAGGTTTTTTAAAAAAACATTTTATCTATTTATTTATTTACTTATTTATTTATTTAAAGAGAGAAAAATTGAGAGAGAGAGAGAGAGAGAGAGAGAGAGTATGGTCCACCTGCCTCTGCAAATGAACTCTAGATGTATGCGCCACTTTGTGCATCTGGCTTTATATGGAAATCAGACCCAGGTTGTTAGGCTTTGCAGGCAAGTGCCTTTACTGTGGGGCCATCTGTCCAGCCCCTTGTGCTTATTTTTGAGGAAGCTGCCATGTACTTATTTATTTATATAGCCGCAGTCTATTGAGAATAGTCAACACTGCCCTCTTCTTGCACTTGTCACCTGCACCAGGAGTGTAAGCTGCTCTCCTCACAACCACCATGAAACCAAGGCATGAACATAATGATAAGCCTTTGGAAGCACACATGGGCTCCCACCTCAGTGGGATGTGTCCTTTCCTCAGTACACTTTCCCTTAGTGGTTCAAGGTTTGGACTGGTCTCCAGGAGTTCTGTAAATGTTGACTCTGACAGCCTTTGCTCTCTTATTACACCACTTCAGGTGCTGGGCAGTGTTCACCAGCTCCCTTTTTTATGGGCTTTGTGCATTCACTGATCACAATTAAATGCTATTTCTTGCACAACTTTCAAACTTAAAAATCATGATTTTATTTTTTGTTACTCTTAAAGACATGATAAAAAAAATATTCTCCAGGTCAGAGGAGATGGCTCAGCAGTTAAGAGCACTTACCACTGAAGCATGAAGGCCTGGGAAGGCCTGAGATTTCTCAAGTTTGAACCACCCAGAGTCTACATAAAAATATTGGGTGTGCTCACACATCTGTAACCCCAATCCATGGAGGACAGAGGCTAGAAATTGCTGGGGCATGTTGAACAATAAACAGCAGCTCCGGGTTGAGGGAGAGCTCCATCTCAAGGTGATATATGATTGAGTGATAGAAAAGGGCACCAGTTCTCCTGGGGCCACAGCAATGCATGCACAGTATGCATATATGTGCAGACATGACACACAACACACACTTCTCACACAGAGAAATTCTGAAGCTACAGAAAGCCAATGTTCACATCGCCTTTGCAACCATATTCTCTCTCCCAGTATCCCATTCCATACTCTGTGTAAAGAATAACATTTTAATAATTTCATTTATTTATTTGCAAATAGAGAGACACACACAGAGAATGAGCACTCCAAGGTCTAGTGCCACTGCAAACAGATTCCAGACACTTGTGCCACTTTATACATGTGGCTTTATGTGGGTACTGGGGAGTTGAACCTAGGCATTCAGGCTTCAAAAACAAGCACCTTTATTTATTTATTATAATTTTTAATTGTCCATAATGAGTTACATTATTTAATGGGCAACAGTGAGTTGTTATCCCCAGTTCCCCAATGACCCTCTTCCCGATCCCCAATCAGCTGGATATCCTCCTCTGTGGGTAGTCTGTATCAGTTCATTGGGGCAGGGGACCATGGATAGCCTAGGAGTCATCCCTGTTCTGCAGGCCCTAGTACGTTGTTACTGAGGGGGGCATGTCTCTGGATATTCTCCCTCACCAAGGCTCTCACAATCTTTCCACCAACAAGTGCCTTTAACCACTGAGCAATCTCTCCAGCCCATGAGAATAATATTTTAATTTCAGATTGTTAATAAGACTTTTTATACTTTATATCAATAAGACATTACTATATGGCCTACTTCTTTAAGATATATATATATATATTTGCAAGGAGAGAGAGAGAGAGAAAGAGGGAGAGAAAGTGCACACCCAGGCCTCTAGCCTCTGCAAACAAACTCCAGATGCATGGGCCACTTTGTACATCTGGCTTTACCTAGGTACTGGGGAATTGAACCTGTGTCGTTAGTCTTTGCCAGAAAGCATCTTAACTGCTGATCCATCTCTTCAGCCCTGGCCTACTTTTCTTTTTAAGTGTCTTTTCTTTTTTAAAAAATATTTTATTTGTTCATTTTCAAGCAGAAAGATATAGAGAGAGGAGAGAGAGAAAGAACCAAGGCCACCACCTATGGGTCTGGCCCATGTGGGTCCTGGGGAATTGAACCAGGGGCCTTAGGCACTGGAGGCAAGTACCTTAACCGCTGAGCAATCTCTCCAGCCCCCTGGCCTACTTTTATAAATTATCCTACAACCTGTGTCTCATCACATCTTTCTTGAATTTAATTTCCATCTTACTGGATGATGTCCTGAGTCAATAAGACTTGAAGCTGATAAGTGTTCTGATTGTAGGCATGTCTGGTGATGCCTTTATTTTTGCCTCAGGTAGACAAATGGTGTGACTGTGCACAGCATTTGGGATTCAATATTAGTTTTTCAGAACATCTCTTGTTTTGACTCTTTTTGTTCTCATAATTACTATAACTAATATATCCTAACTGTATAAACTCACAGACTTCACATAAATTATCACATTATTTCCTCACAATATCCATATTAAAAAAGAACCAAGTTGAGCATGGTGACACACACCTTTAATCCCAGCACTCGAGAGGCTGAGGTAGGAGGATTGCCAAGAGTTTGAGGCCATCTTGGGGTTACAGAGTGAGTGCCAGATCAGCCTGGGCTAGAGTGAGATACTGCTTCAAAAATAAATAAACAAATGTGACTGAGAAAACCTGGAGAACATACTGAATTCAATCAAGTGTGCATGGCCGCGCATGTCTACACCCCTAATCCTAGGAAGATGGACACAGAGGAATCTCCAAGCCTTGTTGATCAGCCAGTGACAGAACAATGTCATCCCCAGGTTCAGTGAGAGACTCCTTTCCAAAGAAATGAAGAGAAGAGTTACATACAAACACACCTGATTCTCTCCAAATTCTGCATGTACATAGGATGCACACACATGTACACATAATTGAGATTATGAGTATTAATATCAATTAGAAAAACCAGATTAAAAATTGTATTAAAAATATTGTTGCCAGGTATAATGGTTCACACCTTTAACCCCAGCACTTGGGAGGCAACCATAGGAGGATCACCGTGAGTTCAAGGCCAGCCTAAGAATACATAGTGAATTCCAGGACAGCCTGGGCTAGAGTGAGATGCTACCTTGAGAAAAGAACAAAAAAATTGCATTGCTCCACCTAGATGAGGTATCCAGGATGGTGAAATTCATAAAGAAACATAGTAGATTAGTAATTATGAAGATCTGAGATGAGAGACTAATGTGGTGTTATAATGTCATGTCATATTCAGCCACACGCCACTGGGATAAACCTCCAAACCAGGCACAGTTATGGGAGGAAAGTATTTATTGAAGCAACAGATCCAGGGCAATTTCCTGTCCATGCAGAAGGAGAAAGCCATCACCAGCAAGTCCAAAAGCAAGTAAGCACACTCCAATGTGCCAACAGCAGGAACTCTAGGCTTGAGCTCTAGACTGCTCTTTGCATATCTATGACTGGAATTCCAGCTCCACCCCAGATACACCTTAGGGCTGGAGGACACCTCCTCCTGATAGAAGGCTGAAGACAATTCACAAGCTTTAATAAACTCTTGAATCTGTTGGGGACACCCCTTCAAAGTACCACATGTCATGATTTAGATTTGGGTCATCATCATGAAAAAGATAGATACTGTGGTAATGTGAATGTACTTGTAGCAGGGGAGTTGGGGGTTAGAACTTAGATAATACCCAGCAAAATTCCAATGCACCTCAGAACTTAAAGAGTACCCAAATTCCTGTCTATAAAATTAAAGAATTAGGGCTGGAGAGATGGCTCAGCGGTTAAGGCACTTGTCTCCAGTGCCTAAGGCCCCTGGTTCAATTCCCCAGGACCCACATAAGCCAGAACCACAAGGTGGTGGCCCTGGTGCGCTCTCTCTCTCTCTCTCTCTCTCTCTCTCTCTCTCTCTCTCTCTCTCTCTCTCTCTCTCTCTCTCTCTCTCCTCTCTCTCTCTCATCTCTCTGCTTGAAATGAATAAATAAAATATTTTTTAAAAAAATTAAAGAATTAAAATTATAGACCACCAGATAATAAGGTATAGTGGGAGACTTTATTCAAAAGAGAATGGGAAGTTACAGAGATCTCCAGCCACCTGTGTGGAGAGAACACATGGGAGAGGTTTTCACAAAATCTATGTTGTTCAGCTAAACAAGCAGGAAAAGAAAAGATCATGAGAAGGAAAGTTTCATGTGGAAGAGAAATCCAGCTCCTCACCTATGTCCTTCTGGGAGGCCATGTGAGGGAAGAAGAGGCAGAATTATCTGTTCAGTGAGTATTTCCTGCCCCAGGTGAGCAGAGAGACAGGTGGTTGGTTCATACCTGACCAATCAGTTTTAGCATCTAGATTTGAGCTCTAGCTGAACACCTCCCACTCAAGGGGAGGGGATCTATGGAGCATACCTGAAACTCTCACATACTTAATGCTACTTAATTTAAAATTAAAAATGAAATTTTATGCAACACATAGAAAAATACTGGGATGATCCAGTCATCTAGCTGTAGACTGGTTTCTGTACACCCAGGCATACCGTGGATGAAGATCTATAGAGCTAATGGCTCTATGCAGAAGGTGTGGTCTTTGTGAATGAGGACCCCGGGGCTCTGTGGGCTTTGGCGTTTGATTATTTTGAGTATAAATTGGAGACCAGAACTCCTTAGAGTACAGGCAATAGAGGTGATCTTTGCTGGCCCAGGTGATCCAAAATGTCACCTGGAGCACTCCTTCAATCCCTCTTTGCCCCGTTACTCAGTATCAGGACACTGCCACTCAGACATTTCTTCTCCCAAAGACCTCTCTACTACAAGTTCTTCAGTGTGGATGGCCGCTGGCCCCAGCACTTTGTGAGCCTGAGAAAGATAGTCTTAGACAGTTGTCTGAACTTCTTCCATGACATTTTACAGTCTTGGTTTCCTGTCTATTCTTAGGGTAATTCATTTTGTTATATTTTCTAAATGGCTAAGTAATATTGCATATACTTGAGCAAAACTCTTTTAAATTTTCCTTTTTTTCCCTGATGAGCATATTATTTTCCAATTTTTCAGGTTAGATGTTGTTCATTTTTTTGCATGTGTATTATGTGTGATGTGCATATACATATCCGTGTGTGTGTGTGTGTGTGTGTGTGTGTGTGTGTGTGTGTGTGTGTGCCAGAAGTTAACATCCAGGGTCTTCCTCAATCACTCGCCACCTTGTTTTTGAGATAGGGTCTCTCGCTGAACTTACAACTCACCAATTTGGAATACTCCTGTCTCTGCCTCCCCAGTTCAGCAGATCTCAAGCACATGACACCATACTCAGGTGCTGGGGTCTGGATTCAAGTCTTCAGGCTTGTGTGGAAAACACTTTACTCACTGAGCCATCCCTCTCCTTAGCCCCAGATTTGCCCATTTTAACAAGTTCTACACTTTTTCAATTATCCAATGAGTTTGCTTTCATCTACTAAGTCAATATCTATGATTGGTTCATCATTCATTCTTCTATTCTTTGAATGATTGATTTCCCTTGCATTTTATAAGCATATTGAATGTTTAAATTTAAAATGATTTTTATTAGGATGAATTCTCTTCTCTTATGTGTACCATCATCACACTCTACTCGTGGTGTGTCATTTCCTGGTGTGTTTTCACATCTTGTCCTTGGTTTTTATCTTCACCTCTTGTACACTGGATTGGACAAGGGGATTATTTATTAAGTCAATAATATGATAAAACTATCAGATCCTTTTTTATCTCTGAATGAAGCAGTTTCTGTTATTTTTCTTTGAAAAGTGGCAAAGGGGTACAGAATTAAGCAGGCATAGTAGACAATTTTTAAAATTAATTAATTTTTTTTTGCTTGCAAGCAGGGAGAGAGGGAGAATGGATGGAGGGCCTCCAGCCACTACAAATGAACTCCAAATACATGCAGCACTCTGTGCATCTGGCTTTACAAGGGCACTGGGGAACCGAACCTGAGTCATTAGGTTTGCAGGCAAGCACCTTAACTGCTGAATCATCTTCAATTTTTTGTGAGGTTGACCTATTACCGTCTGATGAGGGGAATACTCACTAGCCTAAGACAAAGAGATAACTTTGGCAGGAGATCATAGTAAGTCAGTGAAAAACCACCTAGCTCATATGCTTTGTGTTACATTTCTACTACCTGTTTTATTTTCATAAAAACATAGTTGGAAGCCAGGCATAGTGTTGTAAGCCTTTAATCCCAGCTCTTGGGGGGGGGGTAGAGGTAGGAGGATCACCATGAATTTGAGGCCAGCCTGAGACTACACATAGTGAATTTCAGGTCAGC
Organism: Zapus hudsonius; assembly: GCA_004024765.1. Lineage (NCBI taxonomy): Eukaryota > Metazoa > Chordata > Mammalia > Rodentia > Dipodidae > Zapus > Zapus hudsonius. The sequence continues at coordinate 2,400 of PVHP010030391.1, read as the reverse complement.
CTGGACTAGAGCAAAACCCTACCTTGAAAAAACAAACAAAACAAACAAACAAAAAATACCATAGTTGGGCTTTTCATTTCTTGCTTCCATACAACACTCTCTATGAAAGATTAGAATTTTAGGACAGAATGATTAGAAATGTGTTTTCAAGTGACCTTGCCTCCTGAACCACTCCCATATGCTCTGAATACCAAGAGGCCCACTGCAGGAACGCTCTGATCTCCTGTAGTGGTCCACACCAGTCTGTAAATCAATGTGAAGGAATGTCCTATTAGATCCTTTATGGTTCTCTCACAATGGCAGAAGGCTATACTTCTAAACACAGAGGAAATACTCACTTTGATCCTGTCTCAGTATATTAATAAGTTTATTAGTAGAGGTAGATATTCCACACAGCCTGCTGAGGGCATAACTGTTCAACATTTCCCCTGGAATTTTTCCACTAAAACATCTATGTTCTTTGCATGATTTCATGACTGGCATTCAGCAAGGAGACAACCTTCTTCCTTATTTTTCCACCAGTCATTCCTATCCCCTCCAATCACCATAAATGTCTCCCACCCTTTAAAACCTCAGGCAGCTCGTTTCACCTTCCAGGTACAGCCTCACTCTCATTTCCCTCCCCACACACAGACTTCTTGAATAGCTCCTTTCTCTGCTTTGCTTGACAAACCACCACAGCCATACGATCTTTTACCAATGCTACTGGAATAAAGTAAACTTAAAAACAAATACCAATGTTCTTAGGTTGGTATTAAATGTAGAAAAACCCTGGTGTCATGGTTTGATCCAGGTGTCCCCCACAAACAAATGAATGTGTTCTGATAGATCGATCCCCAACTGATGGCAGTTTGGATTTTACAACCTCGATGAAGCTGTGTTGTTGGAGGTGGGCTTATGGGGGTTATAAGCCAGCTTCCCCTTGCCAGTATTTGGCACACCTTCCTGCTGCTGTTTGCAGTGCTGTGGCGGAGGTGATGCCCACCCCTCTGCTCATGCCATCATTTTCCTGCCATAATGGAGTCTCCTCTCTAGTCCGTAAGCCAAATAAACCCATTCCTCCACAAGCCACTTTTGTTTGGGTTCTTTCTGCGCAGCAACTAGAAAGCTGCTGCAACACCTGGGCACAAGTTCATTGTTACATACTTCCCAACCCCTATTGATGTGGATGGGTCCACTGATTCCCTTTTTCAGAGCTGATGTTTGAGTCAAGAGCTATACACGTGTTAGACAGGTGCTCTACCACAGAGCTATATCCTCAACCTCTCCATGTTGCATGCCTTTAATCTCAGCTCTTGGGAGGCAGAGGTAGGAGGACCGCCATTAATTTGAGGTCACCCTGAGACTACATAGTGAATTCTAGGTCATCCTGGGCTTGTGTGAGACCCTACCTCAAAAACCCAAAAGATAAAAATTTAAAAAAATAAAGCTTTCTAATTTTCGATGTGTTTCTGCATCTGTAATCTACCTTTTGAGGTAGAATGAAATGTACCCCCAGCTCAATGTCAAACAGCAGAAATGCATGTTGATCTCCATAATATGCTGTGTGAACACAGCATCAGGGATGGAGCCCCATACTGTGACAAGCTTGATCAGAGACCCTAGTAACTTTGGGATATGAAAAAAAAAACCTCTTCTGGACTCTACTGAAGTTTGTTTGGAAACTAAAGAAACTCTTTGCTGTTATCTCTGGCTGTTGATAAAGGTTTGCTGGGGACTTAGGCACAGGAAAGAATCTCAGATACTGTGTTCCTCTACAAAGTCCCTGGGAAGCTCACGGAAGTTAACAAGTAAAGATAAATTGGAAAGGGGCAGTGCCCTTTCTGACGTCAGCCACACCTGTGGCAAACCCAGTGACAATATAAAGGGGCAGCTCTACCCTGCTGTCTGCAGAGACCCATCCTGGCAAGATGATGCCCACTGTCTTCCTCATCCTTCCTCTGTTCTTCGTTCTGGAGGCCCCGGCTGCTGTGATTGCATTCCATGGTGAGTGTGCTGAAAGATGCCTGGGGAAAGGGACTTAGGAAGAATGTCCTTAAGGGCACTCTGGGACTGGGCAGAGCCCCCAGTCTCTTTTTAAAAAACAATTATTGAGAATTTAAACACACGAACATTCTGTAATTCGAACATATTTCCATCCCATTACCCTTTCTTTGCCCCCTGTCCCCAGCTCCAATCCACTGAGCACCCTCCTCTTTCTAACCCCTGAGCAATCTTTCCAGCTTCCTCCTTCTAGATAATTCTGACCCTGTTTAGTTGGCTCCTATTCCTTTTTTGCTCCCCCTTGTACAAATGCTGGTGGGCTCAGAACAATGCAGGTCTAGTGGGGGATCTCTAATCATGGTGGGGCCATGAATGCACCAGTTAGACAGGCCCCCAAATATTCCTTCCACCTTGTGG
>PVHP010030390.1:0-21722 GCA_004024765.1 Zapus hudsonius | reverse complement strand
AAAAAAAATAAAGTAAAATAAAATAAAATAAAACTCCCTTACAGACATGCTTAGAATCTAATCTATTTAAGAGAATTCTTCACCAGCATGTCCAGAGGCTTGAGTCCCAGGTGATGGTAGGTCCTATCAAGTTCATCATATAAAACCATCAGATATGGTGTCTTCTTGTTACTATCATTCTGCTGTTTTTATGCTTAAATTGTGCAGCCTTGGCTGGAAGGAGGCCAGGCAAAGTGAGTCTCTTGTCCCTTTGCTGTGACCATCATTCTTCCAAGACTTTTTGCTTTTCTACAGAACATGCTATTCCAGCTCAGCTGGAGTTTCCCAGTCCCAGTGTGGGATCAGTTGTTTCTCCAGAGCTCTGGCTTCAAGAAGTCAAGGTCTGGGGTGAGCATTAGTTCATTAATTATGTTCATGGCTATTGCAGTTTCCCTGCTCCTATTAGGTCAGGTCAGTGGACAGTTGAGGATGTATATATATAACAGATATACATATATAATGTGTGTATACTTATATATGCCTATACATAACCTATGCATGTATAATATGCACATTTCTGCATGTATCTCTCTAGAAATCTAAGTTCATACCTATGCCATTAATCTGATGAAACACTATAAGATTCATTCTAGTTTGATCTCTTTTACTTGTCCTTCTGACAGTAGGAAAGCTGATTTCTATGTCCTTATGTTATCAGTTCACTGATATAAAACTTACTTCCCATCAGCTTCAATCTTTCTCCTGCCCAACTCCACATGATACTCACTGGTCTCTGCTTAGATCCTGACTTTCATAACCACCTATAAAATCCTGTTACGTTCTTTACCCAGCTGAACCCTGGCTTCTACCTTAGGATAACCCTCTCTTTAGATGTCTTTCACTCTGTTTGGGGCCTCATATCCCAGGCTTAGGCATTTCTCCTTGTCCTGCCAGGGCCACAGTGGAGCCCCTGGCCTAGCATGTGCAGAGTTTGGCCTGCAGAGTATCCCATGGTGTAAGTTCCTCTTGCTTGTGATATCTGCCTGATACTCAGCAGCCACTCCTTCCTTGACTTCCTTCCTTCACCTGCCATGTACATACACTTCTTTCCCTGGAACCCTTTGTCATTGATTCTGGAGAAACTCCAAGGGAAATACCCCCTTTGCACTGTTAGATCAGGAGTGCTTTATTCTTCCTGGTTTATTCCTTGACTCCTTTCACATTTACGGGAACAACCATCTGTCTCTGTGGAGTCCCGACTAAGCCACCCCAAAATGTGACCTGCTTCCTCTGCTCCATCTCCTGTCAGCAGGCACTTCCCTAGGATGTGGAATCCAGTGAGTGTCTGGCCACCTTCTTTATAGTGTCTTGAATTCCAATGAATAGAATTCTCTACTCTTTAAAAAAATTTAAGTTCACAACAGGAGAACATTTTTTTTCATTTTGTGGCCCAAGTTCTTAGCCCTCTCTATTTTTCTTAGTTTTTCCCGGGTAGTTAAAATTCCCCTCAAAGCCAAAGAAGACAGGTTGTCTCCAGATAATGTTAACCGTCATTCAATAAAGAAAGGAGATGGGGGATTTGAAATTTCCCAGAAGGATGAGCACATCAGTGTTAACACTTCATCTCCTCCTCAAGGTCTGTGTTGTCAGTAAGATGAGGAGGATGGAGAATTCACTCTTTTGCACAAAAATCAAGTGATACTTGGATGTTTTCCCCTCCATGCTATGTCTTATTTCTACCTTGTTTGCTAGTGCTAATGAATTCAATGTATGAATCGTAACTCTTCACCATTTTGCCATATGTTCTGAGTCAGTGAGGCCGTCTGGGTTCAAATCTATAAATAACTCTAATACCAACTCTTGTGGACACTTAGCATTCTATATCCATGTGTCATTTCAGGGACATGTTCTAATCATGACCCAGAGGTATACTTTCTCCCTTCAGCTTCTTAGCAAGGACTTCCTAAAATTATCACTTTTTTTTTTTCATTTTCAAAAACTCTCAAGGAAAACAACAACACCCAGAAGCAGTGGTCAGTAAGGTTCACTGGGAAATGTGGTTTCTGAGAGTAAATTTTTGAGCAAAAACTTTATCTAAACCATTGACGACTGACCTTCTTTTCTCCTGGACAAAAGGGCATCTATCTGTTGAGGTAGAGCCACAAACAAATTTATAGTTTCATCCAGGAGAAGCTTTCCTCTTTGGTGTTAATAAAAACACAATGGCATCTCAGTATAGTTCTTTGATGAAAATACCGAGTCCTGACAGGTGTCTTCTCCTTAGTATGGTCTCTCTGTCTGCTGTTCTTGTGGCTTTATAACCACCACTGAAGAATGTGGCACTCTTTCCCATCATTATTCCAATAATGTGGAGCCTACGGAGGATGTCTTCTCATATACAGAGCAAATCCACACAAAATTCCTATGAAATCCCCATCATCAAACGCTAAGCACCCCTCAGTCCACTTCTCAGAGTTACATTCAAAGAAGTGATAGTTCTTTGGAGATGAATTTTAATTGAAAGTGTTTATTTTCCCTACCTTTTGAGGACAGACCAAAAAGGGGATGAGCTCATTCTGAAAACGGAATAATCCAAACTTCACTACAATGACGCACATCCTTGGAAGCAGCATTTGAGAGGCTCCTCCCTCGCCTTCCTCAAGCAGCCTGTCTGCACGGGGCTTGCGCTCCTCCAGCCGGCTCCCTGATGCGTTTTCTCCCTCTCATCCCTATCATCCCTGGATCGCTTTCCCAGGGCTGTGTAGCAAATGACCACAACCTTGGTGACTTTTGCTTCTCTTCCAGTTCTCGAGCTCCACAAGTCAGTTCATGGAGCTCAGATCCAGGTGTCCAGCTTTGTGGAGGAGTCCATTTTCTTGGCTTGTCCAGTCTTCTGGTCTCTTGTCTATTTTCACACACTACCTTCTGTAGCCAAATGTCTCTTTGCCTTTCTCTTGTCACATGTCCCATGACATTTGTGGTCCACCATTTATCTCCTATCTTAAGAGCACATCTAACAAGTCCTGTTGCTATGTAAACTAATTCACAGGTTCCAAGGATTGAGATTTAAAGATCTTTTGGAAACCACCACTCATGCTTCAATCTCCTGACCATCAGGCTTTCTGTTAAGGTCCACCTCCACCATCCTCACGCACTCCTGCTCCCAGTAGACGTGACTGGGCCCTGACATCTTGAGAAGTATGGCTCTTCCTACCCTTTTAGAGGGAGTGGTGTTGCAGTCAGCTTTCTAGTTGCTGCACACAAAGAATCCAAACAAAAGTGGCTTATGGAGGAATGGCTTACGGACTCGAGGGGAGACTCCATTCTGGCAGGGAAACGATGGCATGAGCAGAGGGGTGTACATCACCTCCACCACAGCACTGCAAACAGCGGCAGGAAGGTGTGCCAAATACTAGCAAGGGGAAGCTGGCTTATAACCCCATAAGCCCGCCCCCAACAGCACAGCTCCATTGAGGTTGTAAAACCCAAACTTCCATCAACTGAGGATCTATCAATCAGAACACATTCATTTGTTTGTGGGGACACCTGGATAAAACCATGAAAAACAGGCAGCAGTTTGGACCCAAAGATTTCATTTCTTACTTATCTCTGTTGTGGTCAGCTTTCTAGTTGCTGCGCAGAAAGAACCCTAACAAAAGCGGATTGTGGAGGAATGGATTTATTTGGCTTATGGACCCGAGGGGAGACTCCATCCTGGCAGGGAAAACGATGGCATGATCAGAGGGCTGGACATCACCTCTGCCACAGCACTGCAAACAGCGGCAGGAAGGTGTGCCAAACTCTGGCAAGGGGAAGCTGGCTTATAACCCCATAAGCCCACCCCAACAACACAGCTCTAGTGAGGTTCTAATTCCCGAATTGCCATCAGCTGAGGATCGATCTATCAGAACACATTCAATTGTTTGTGGGGGACACCTGGATCAAACCATGACAAGTGGGGTGGGGAAATTCCTTGAGAATCCTCCCTTCCTCTCCCAACCTTGCTTTATATACTTAAGAATCACCATGTCTTTCTATAAGTCTTCTTCTCTGAAACTCCACATCATTGCTTTAGAAAGCTCCAGTGATCATCTTATTTCCTTGTCCAGGGATCATGTCCCAAGTCCCAAGTCTGAGTCCTATAGTACTGAGCAAATATTCCTTTTCCTTCCTTTTTCCCCTCTCCCTCCCCTGTCTCTTCCTCTTCTCTCCCTTCCTTTTCCCCTCTCCTCTCCTCTTCTTCCCTTCCTTTCCCTTTCCTTCTTTTCCCTTTTCTTCCCTCCTTCCCTCCCTCCCTCCCTCTCTCCCTTTCTCCTCCTCCCTCCCTCCCTTTCTTTCTTTCTTTCTTTCTTTCTTTCTTTCTTTCTTTCTTTCTTTCTTTCTTTCTTTCTTTCTTTCTTTCTTTCTTTCTTTCTTTCTTTCTTTCTTTCTTTCTTTCTTTCTTTCTTTCTTTCTTTCTTTCTTCTTTCTTTCTTCCTTTCTTTCAGAAAACCAAGACTTGCAACAACTCTAACGAAAATACTTGTAATTCTAAGGGAGAATATTTTTAGAATATTGTTAATATAGCTTTGATCTTTATAAAATATAAAACCTTTATGAAAACTTTACATAACACCCTCCCTCCGCCCTCCTTTGTTCTCCTCTCCCATCCCCCTCCACTGAAACCCCACTTTCTCCCTACGATCCCCTCTTTTCTATTTATATCTTTCTCTCCCTCCTCCATCACCCACCACAACCTATTGGTGGACCTAACATTACACCGGTCTTGTGTAGTTACCTACAGCCACTGTGAGGTTATAAATACAATCACCACACTATGTCTGGGGACATTAGTCCAATGCTTTGGCTCTCACATTCTTTCTGCCACCTCTTCCTCTATAGTCCCTGAGCCATTCTAGGGTCTGATAGAGATGTCCCATTAAGTGTTGAACCGTCACTTTTCCTCAGCATCCCAGCCGTCACTGCCATCTGAGAAGAGAGACTTCTTTAACCAACAGTAAGAGAAGCATGACTATGCACATAAGTAAGTATTTGAAGGGCAATTTGGTGGGCATAAAATCCATGTAGTCAAACAATAGTAGTAACTTCCAGCTAGGGTTTCTGACCCTCCTCTCCATAAATGTTTGACTAGGTTTCACTCTCATGTATGAATTCCCTCTGGAGTGGGCCTCAAATGGAATTTGAGAGCAGCTGGTTACCTCCATAACAGATGTGCCACTGTTGTGTTAATGGTGCATCTTGCCTGGGTGGCCGTTTGTGTAGCTCATAGGGTCCACTGCTGGTTAAGGCTGCTGTTGACATTTCTTCCTCCAGCAGGCCACATAGCGCTATGACTGCTCATCAGCAGGGAGGATCCGTCCAGCTCAGTATTTCAGTGTCCTGCAACTGAAGCATGTGGGGTCTTTAGTAATAAAGTTCACCATCTAGTTCTGGTGGGCAACCAAGAGCTTTGCCAATAGTCTGTGTTTAGGGACCTCATGGGCCTCACTAACCAATACCTCACTGGGAGTTATCTTGACCCTCCCTGGCACTAACTTTTTTTTTCTGTGGCCACAAATGGCTTCTGGGCACAACATTTATACTCCCTCAGGGTACTTCTGCCTAACCTTGCTTTAAAATAAATATATAAATAAATTATGTATATAATTATATATATAATTACATATATAATTACATATAAAATATATATAGAATTACATATATGAATATATGTAATTATATATGTATATATATTTAGATTAGCTAACAAAGGTTTTTATATGGGTTACTTATAAATTTTTTGGTATTGATTAAACCTCCTCCCTTTCATCCACCACCCCGATCCCATTTAGATCATTCTATCTCTACTTCCTTATTTCTATCTCCTTTTCTTAAGCCCTCCTCTTCCCTCCCTCCCTCATGGCCCCTTTCTAGCGGCCTGGCTAGCCTCTTGAGCTAGGCAAGGGCAGCTCAAGCTCTCTGTTGTGCGGAGGGAGGGCAGGAGCTTGGGCTGTGCTGCCACGAGCAGGTGAACTGAACTCCCTTGAGGCTAGTTGCCTTTCCATTACTTCTACCAAAAGCAGTAGACCTGATAATTTCGATGCTAGCCATTCTGCCCAAGGAAGAAGAAATTCCTAAAGAGCAAATGTCATTTTCGAGTCAGCACAGTCACAACTGTGTGAACAAAAGTACAATTGTTTCACTTAGCCAGGAGTTGCCCTGTCCTTCCTGTCACTAGGACCCAATCACCCTGAGGTTTTTGTTTTTTCTTGCTTAATGTGGAACAGCTTGACAAAATCCTAAAAGAAACTATTAACCTTTTAATGCTTGTTTATTTAATGAATGTGGGAAGTGGGCTAGACTTAATTAAATTATTTTGGGTCAGAGTTTCCCTTTTAATGGAAATCAGGGTGGGCATCTCCCATTTTCATCCATTCCCTGGTATACATTAATACTGTGGTGTCTGAATTTAGTTCCTTGACATAGTCAAGGACACCAGATATTTCTGGGAAGCACTTTTTTTTTTTAACATAAAGAAACCCAAGTGAATGAACATGAGGAAAATGGGAATTGGTGATTGCTTTCTAGTTAAAGCTTGAATCCAGTTTGATATCTCCAAAACAAGGCTTCGAGAGAAAACCCTATTGGTATGTGAGGATCAAAGGAGTGATTTAAAATAATCAGACTGCCTTTCCACTCTTCTCTTCCTTAAGTCTGCTGTCTTATCCAAAAAGAACAATTATGTTAAATTCTGGATTTCAAGCAAAATACTACAGAATCTTAAGTGTCCAGATTTTCAATTGTCTAGAACAATTAGTTCTGTGTGAACAAAAGCAAGACCTGAGACATCGAGTCTGATCGAAAGGAAAAGTACTTACAAAGCTCAACTTAACAGGAACTGGCTCCCAGTCACAGACTCTCTAAGCCGTCCCAGTCCAACTTGGCCCAAAGGTGTCAAGTGATTCTCTAGTTAAATCTCTCGACAGAATCAGCTATTACCCATCTTCTTGACCTGCTTTATCCTTCCCAATCCAACTTCAGACACCCTATGTATCCTCAGTGGTAGACGATCTCCAGAATAAAAATGGAGGCAGGGGGAAGGTTCTGAGTGGGACAGCAGATACAGCACAGGCAGCTTCCCTAAGTCTTGCTCCATGTCTAAGCCTCCTTTCTTCATGGGCTGATGCTCCACAGCTCTCTGCTGTGCCCTGATCCAAAAGACACTGGTGTGACCGCTCTTTTATAAGGTTTTACCATATAGGAAAATTTATGGTCAATAGCTGTTTGTTTGAAAAATGAAAGGTCAGTAGGCATGAACGCTGGGACCCAGATCTGTCCTTGACCTTGCTATTTAATCTTTGGGAAATAGACCCTGAGACAGCCCAATCCTTTTACATTTTACTAAATCATTTGAGTTTATTTGCAGCCATACTACTCACTATATTTGATAAAGCCTGAGAACTATGCAATTATCATCACAACTCATGTGAAAAATAACTTTTAAGTACTAGCCTTCACTCCATGGTTACACTTGGTAAGCCTTTGGGTCAATAAAGTTTCAGACCCCACATCACTATTGTAGAATCTATATTTTACTCTAATTCCACAACTCCAGCAGGTGGAATGTTTTGCCTAGCCACCAATTGTAACATAGCCTGTTTTCACACTGGCTTGAATTGGCTCCTGGTCCAGAGAAAGGAAATGTATAAAAAGTGTTCTCAGGCATAATCACTCTTGTTTCACTATTTTCTGTTAGTTGTGGCTCAAATCTGCTTGCTTTTTCCCTTACCCGTTGGTGAAATGTCCTGGGTCATTGTGCATAACTGAAAGATGCTAATGAATATGAAAATTAGACATATGGGAACAGGGAGGGAGGAGGCTATTCAGTAAGATTTATGGCGTTCCAGCCATGAGATGATAAAGATGTAAAACAGAAATCGTCATGAATCTAGGACAGTCAAGTCTACAGGTCAATGAGTGGCAGTCACTGGTGTTCAATAGGAAGGAAGTGGGAGGGTCATCTGGTGCAGTTGAAACTTAGTCCATATCAGGATTGTTTCTGTAGTAATCCTGAAAGAACCATTAGCTTTGCTTGGGCACAGTGAGTCATAGCTGTCTATTTCTCACATGAGGACCATTCTACTTTGAAAAGTTTTTCAAATATTAATAAGCTTTTCCTTATGTTTACTAAAAGCTTACTTCTAATGTTACCTCTTAATTCTAATTTTCATTGTGTATAACACACACACACACACACACACACACACACACACACACACACACAAAACAACCTTTTTCCAAGTGATAGGCCCATATATCTTTTCTTCCTTATCTCTTTCTTCCATTTCCTTATTTATTAAAGGAAAAAAATTAAGTCTACTGTGTGCAAGGCATTCTACTAGATGGTAAAGGCAATAAAAATATAAATCTTAATTAGTGCCTTTAAGGAGCTATATCTCTTTAAAGACAAAATAGACAATATAGAACATAGTGTCTAAGCCAGGTGAAAATTAAGTGTTAAATATTTGACAGGCTGGGAGATCCAAGAGAGGTAGGAGTCCTAATTAATAAGTCATATGCAAATTGAGTCTTAAATGATGAACAAGACTTTGACACGAAGAAATAGAGCAGTATCAGTATAGTCCTCACATTTCAGGTGAAGGGAACTCTTTTTCAGTAACATTATTAGTCTTTGATCCCCATATTACTCACTCTTTCTTACCAAATGACAGGTGATAGTCATTGGGCCATTTCTTGAACAAAATAACACATGAAGTTGAGACTCTTGAGTAGGAAGTTTAAGTTTGCATTTGAGTAAACATGAGCCATGAGAAATTCTCAATTTTGTCAGAGCAGTTAGTTGAAGCAAGTATGAATTATGAAAAAATAAAATAAAAAATAAGAATCCATAGTTTGGACTTTTGCTCTTTAAAAACTATTAGAAAATAAAAAAGCCAACAACCTACAGACTGGTAAAAAATATTCCAATGCTAGATTTCAATATTTCAATCTATATTAGAATACTATTCAATAATATGAAGAAAGATAGTTGATACATGAAATAACATGAATGTAGCTTAAGAACATCTGGCTTATTGAAAGAAACCAGACACAAAAGATAACATATTATATAATTTCATTTATATGACTTTCTAGAATAATCAAAACTATATGGAAAGAAAGTAAACCACTGATTTTCTATAGTCAAGCAGAGAGGGGGAGATTATGAGAAACATTTTGAGGTTGTAGAAATATTCTATACCTTAATTTCAGTAGTAGTTACATTATTATATACATTTGCCAAAATACATCAAACTGAACACAGAAAATTGAAGAATGTATTATATATAAATTATGCTTCAATGAGGCTTTCTTTAAAAAAAAAGAATGGTGACTTTTATTATAAACAGATTATTTCATTACATGGTTTTTCTGAGAAATAATTTACTGAAATCATTGTAATCTGAATGCCTAAGAAGGCCATTAAAATGTCTCCTGCTATGACACTACCTGGTTTGCTTAAGAAATTCAGAAGGAACTGAAGAATTTTGAAATATGTACCTTGATATTCTTTTTGAAATGGGACAAATGGATTTATGAAGATGATGGAAGAAGACAGTCTGATTACACCAGAAGAGCTAACATACTTCCATCAGAGCAATGCTGACAGTTTGGGAGATGATGGCATAGAAGAGCAAAGACCTATAAAGAGAAAGGAGCCTGGTGTGGTGTCTGTCAGACACCTTTAATCCTGGCACTGGGAAAGCAGAGCAGAGGTAGGAGGATCGCCTTAAGTTTGAACTGCATAGTGAATTCCAGCTCAGCCTGGCCTAGATAAGACCCTACCTCAAAAGAGAGAGAGAGAGAGAGAGAGAGAGAGAGAGAGAGAGAGAGAGAGAGAGAGAGAGAGAGAGAGAGAAAAGCTATGTTTGCTTGTTATTAAGTAGGGCATAGGGTGTAGGGCATTCAGCAGGGGAAGTATTTTATTGTTCAGAAATGACAGTGTCTATGATCTCTGTGGTCTAACAGAGGAAAAGGGGCAACCTTTCAGAGAACAGGTAGAAATAACCTAAATTTTGAGAGGTGTCATCTTAAAGCCTTGGATTGGAAGTCCGTAGTAAGAATGGTTAGAAAATTGACCCTTGAAAATGGCATTAATCTGTTTATATTTGAGAGGTGAGGAATCACAATGTTGGCAAAAATACTAAAAAACTTATCAGATGAATTTCAACACAGCATGGTTATTACGGGCGTGAGCAGGCACTATGTGCCTGAGGATTGTGATATAGGATTCAGAGGAAGGTCCTAGCAAATTTTCCCTATTAAAGGGGAAACAAATATGTAAGTTCTAGATGTTATTGTGAAAGGAATTCTCTAAGTCACGGTGAAGATGGACTAAATCTGATTAGTGAGAGACTTGGTAGCCCAATAGTTTACTAAGTTTTGTATCTCTTAATCTCTAAAATCATTTTAAAATAAGCAAACTGAAATGTCTATGCTAGGAAGCTAAGAGAAACTACAAGAAAAGAAGATGCAGCGTCCAAAATCATGTAACCCTCCTGGAGATGACCAAGACCAATCATTTAAGCATTTGTTTAGTTGTTGGAACTCTAATTAACACTTTTGGACAGAGGCAACAGAACCGGCATGAAAAACATGAACCCATAGAAAAAACACTCTATTATCCAGAACAATGTGGAGCTGAAAGAAATTCAACTTAAAGCCTGTAACATCTGAGAGCTGGGGGCCAACAGGGTGTTCAGGATATGGTTCAGAGACATGAGCTGTCACTCACTGTGTCTTGAAGGATGATACTCTGAAACGTCCAGAGAGGCTTCCTTTAAGGGTGGGCTGGGAGTGTGGCTCCAGCAGAAAGGAAATATAGGGAGTAGAATCACACATTCTCTATGCAACAGGTTTCATCACAGGCCCTAGCCATCCTACTTCATGAGGTTTGTAGGGAAAATAGCCATTGTGTCAGTGGACTGGAAGTGTTTGCTCAGAAAGAGGTGTGGATGTTATGATCTTAGTAGATGCCATGTTTGCTGTGGTACCAGGGCACCGGAAACAGAAGACTGGAAGAGAGAATGGAAATATGACCTTATAAACTTCTGGGCTTTCTAAGAAGGCTGTGATGCCCTTAGCATCTATGATAAAAGAGATAACCTGCACTTGGATCTTCTCTGAGATGTTATAATATCTATGGTAAATTTCTCCCATGTGAATTTAAGTTCGTGGTCATGAACTTTATGTAATTAGTATCAGCTGATTGGCATACTGGTAAGGCTCCAACTGGGACCTTTTCCTCTCTGACTTCCCTCAGTATCATTGATTTACTGCTATGGTCTTTTAACATGCTAGTGTGTGTCTAGACTTGGTGGTTTTTTGCCTGAGATGACATCCTTACAGTCTGAGATTTGTCTTGATTACTGTTTATGGCTATAGGACTACTGCGGTGATAATCTTGGTATGTCTTTTGATTCTTTTAATGGGAGAAAATAAAAAAAAAGTTATGCTCACTTCAGTGATAAGTGTTTCAGGCATCAGTAGTTGAAGGAACCCAGACTCTACCAGATATGCGAACTTAAACCCTTTGGCTGAGCCTGTGTGGAATAATAATTTACAAAGGAAGAATTAAGGATGTTAATTCTTTTGTATGTTATTTGAACTTTAACTTGCAGAAGAATTTAATCTTTGGACTTCAATGTCTTCTGGGAATTTCACAATATGAGGGAGTTAATATGCAAATTTTGGGCATCTTTGTGTTGTTCAAAATGTATTGTTGTAATACATTTGTGTTGCTTCTTAATCATATTGCATAACCTCTTGAGGTACATTGAGCAGTATAGTTGGACATGATCTGGGATGGGAATTAGATGAGGGGTCAAATCTCAGGCTTAGCGTACAGATTTGGAGTTATTCAATTTAGTATTCTATCTGGGAGCAGTTTCATGCCCCCTGCCAGTAGTCCATGGAAGAAACCAAAAGAGCAGAAGGTAACTGAAGAAAGCAGCCCTTAAAAAGGAAAAGAGGACTGTCTGGATGGATAGTCACATTGTTGGTTGAAAACAACTTCATGGATTGTCTCAAAGGATAAGAGGAAAAAATGATAGGACCTACTTGGAGAACTACATCCCTCTAAGTCCTTTCCTTCCCCTCTTTCTCTCTCCCTCCCTAAACCTCATCCTCTTCCTCCTTCTTCTTGTGCATGGAAGAGCCATGAGGCGACATTTTTGTCTTTTTACTCTACCCATACTATCTGGTAGAAGATAGCAATTAATTCAGTTATTTTTATTTGATGGAGCTAGTCTATTACAAAGTTATAAGCACTAGGATGTTTAATTTCTTTAATTTTTCTTGAGACAGGGTCTTTTTGCTGTGTAGCAAAGGCTGGCCTCAAATTTTTGGTCTTCTTGCCTCAGCCTCCAGAGTGGTAGGATTGCATGTCTGTGCCATTGTGCTTGTAATAAGATATTGACCGCTAATATTTTGTCTATTAGAGTGAAGTAGGGATCCTGAATAGTGTTTGATTTTTCAAATTCAAGCTTTTTCTATCTTTGGTTAGCCACATCCACTTGCTTTTTAAAACATTTTTTGTCCATAATGAGTTATATTATTTAATGGGAAAACAATGAGTTGTTATCCCCAGTTCCCCATTGTTTTTATATAATACACATGCTCTCCATTTTTATTTTTCTCAATGACAGTCTATTTTCTCAGTTGGTATTTCTCATACCTATTAACTCAAATATGGCATGAGGTGATTGTTGTTGTTTTTACTATTATTGAAGTCTTCCCCACCAAGAGACTCAGTGAAAAGAATCACAAAGGCAAGGACATTATATAAGGGTTGGTCAGAGATGAGTGATTTTCACTTGTACGAAAATGATGGAAAATAAACCAAGGGATATACTTTAAGTCAAACAATGGCAGGAGGTTTCAATTGATTATATTTTTTAACCAAAGGAGAGGAGCTTGGAGGTATTCTAGCTGGCAGAAACCTTTCCAGCCATGAGCTTTTCAGAGTAAAGTACAAATAGGAAGGAAGCAGGAGGAATGATAATATTACAGATACAGAGTTAATAGAACTTGACGCATGATCCTGTACTGGGGGTAGAGGAACTAGGTTTGTCAAAGCAATGAAGTTATTTAGCCTTGGAAATTTAAAATAAGGGTTGGCAAATTTTTTGTAAAGGGTTACATAGGTTTAAGGCTTTGTGGGCCATACAATCTCCATGGTGACTATTAAACTGCCATTGTAGCATGAGATGATAGAAAAGCAAAAGCAAACATGTCCTAGTGAAACTTTATTTACCAAACTATCTGGATCACAGGTTGTGATTTTCTGCCTCTGATTTAGAGGGTTATGGTTCCAGTGCTGGTTAGTAAGCTGTCACCTCTGAGGTCTAGTTCAGCCCCCTGTCCCTGTCCTGGGATGCTGGGGCTGGTGCTCTGCAAACCGCTTTTCTGTTTTGCCAGCTCCTCCCAGTGAGGAGAGACAGGCTCATCCCACGTTTGCTCCCTGTTCCTCTTGAGGTCATCACAATGGTGGATTTTGACCAAGGCAGCTGCAGTTGGTTCTGATTTCCAGTTGGTTCTTTCCTTCTTAGAACCCAGCTGGAACTGGCTGGCGTCCTCCCCTCCTCCTGAGGATTCTGTTCCAGGCTCCTGAGGAGTGAGCACCAGCCATACCTTCCCTTTACTCCCACCCAGATACTCTGGGTCCTGATGCCCTAGCTCTCTACTCAGCTCCCCAGGAGTGGTAGGTTGTTTTCTGCAGTCACTGTTTTTGTGTTGAATCAAAATTTTCTTTAGGGGCCGGAGAGATCATTCAGCAATTAAGACACTTGCCTGCAAAGCCCAACAATGCGGGTTCGATTCACAAAGTGCTGCTTGCATCTGGAGTTCTTTGGCAGTGGCTGGAGGCTCTGGAGTGCCAATTCTGTCTGCCTCTCTTCTCTTTATCTCTGCTTGCAAATAAATAAATAAATAAATAAATAAATAAATAAATAAATAAATAAATAGTTTAAATTTTTCTTTTGCCTTTCAAATCTGTCGTTTCCTATTTTAATGAAATAATTGATGAGGTTTCTATTTCTTTGATTGGACCTGATCAACGTAGAACTATATTCTACATAAAATAAGATTTTACATAGGAAAATAGATAGGAAAATCCAGAAATATAGACTTGAAGTCTTGATCTATCAAATTACTTTTAGAGCGGATGGGTTTGAAGTCCTGACAGATTGATCATGTAATGATTTCAAGCTGCTAATTGGATATTGAAAGAAGTCGTGGATGCATTTCTAATCTGGAGGTGCTGCTTGTGTGGGCGGAGAACAATAAATAAAAACAGAGTGAAGATGAGAATGAGAAGCATCTTCATTATTGAAGGATGTGATGAAGAAGAGAGAGAAGCCCAATGAGCATGACAAAGGGCTGTCTTAGAGGCAGAAAAGTAGCCTGCAGAACCCAAGAAGACAGAAGGACAAGGTGGTCATCACAGACAACTTCTGTCAACACACATCACCAGTGGCTTACCCGAGGGGTATTTCATAGAAGTGCCAAGAGAGATTTTATTTTTATTTTTATTTTTTTTTTTTGAGACAGGATCTCATGTAGCCTAGTCTGGCCTCAGACTTGCTATGTAACTGAGGGTGGCCTTGGATTCCTAATCCTCCTGCTTCTACCTCTGAAGTACTGGGATTCAAGTGTGCACCAACGTGCACAGCTACAAAGACAGAACTGGAAGAGTCGGTCAGTATAGTGGGACCAGTAAGAACTTGGTTTTCTTCATTGTTAGATGGAAAAATAATTCCTCTGCATTGAAAGCAGGGAACAATCAAAATCAGTTGTGACCACTTACAGGAGAAGGCATGGGGAGGGTCATCAGACCCCAACCTGAGATCAGGTGCAACCTGTGCCAACTCTCTGACATAAGGATGAGAGGGAGCTAGAGTATTTAGAGGGGAAAAGATCAAGGAACAAGAGCTCCTCTAAGATGGTGTCTCTGGAGTCTCCATACTCTGTAAGCAAGCCCCCTCCCCCAGGCTGAGGAGCAATCGTGACATAGGGAGAAACAAAGTGACTGCTTTGGGGGTTCCACATTCCTACGAATAATCCCTCTCCATGCTCTGTAAGTAGACCCAATAAACTCATTGGTTCACCTAACTGGAATTGGTGCATTTGGACTTTGGTATGCCATCTGAGCCCCATTGGAATGAAGATGTGTGTTTGTGTCTTCCCAGGGGTAAATTTTCCAAAACATTCATAGAAAGCACTTCATGGTCAAAGGAAGGTGGATGATTATATAGAGACTTCTGAACTGAAATGAATCAAATACTTTTTCAGGTGGAGAAGAAGGTATCAGTGGTGTGTGTGTGTGGGGGGGTGTTAGGTAATCGAAGATGTGTGAGATAAGGGAAGACATATACCTGAATGACAGAATATGGTGAGGACATTTGAGATAAAAAATACAACAAAGATATGGAAAGAGTATCTTTTATTGTGAGATTCATTCAACTTTATCTGTAAGGAGAGAAGTTAAATGTGCTATGAATATTGAAACCCTTTTATTCTTTAGTTAAACAACAATGGGACCAAATATATTTTACTTCTGCCCTGGTGGACATGCTGTTGGGGAAGCCTGCTTGTCATTCTGTCCTCGGGATAGCTCACCTGCAGAAAGATGCCTTGCTGAACTAGACCTGGTCAGTCCACATCCAGGGGTGTAAGACAGCATGGAATAGTTCTGATTGGCCATTTGAATTCAGAGCTCCCTGTGGGGTCCCATGAAGAGCTTGTGCTATGGCTCTATTTCTCCAGCTTTCTCCTGCATATTAGCAGAGGCCCTCAGAGTAGCTATCCTAAGTCCTAAACTGCCCAGAGGCTGCTTCCTGGAGAACCCAGCCTGCAGTGTCTATCCAACAGCTTCCTCCAGAGAACCAGCATTGACACTCCTACCTCACTGTACCCTTCTCATCAGCTATTTTGTTAGAAACTCTCCTAAATTCCAACCAGTCTCCTGCCTTGTGACTCTGAAACTGTGTAGCTAGCCCGTCTTAATGTCCTGCTTTGAGACTGTTAATGAATGTAATCAGCTTAGCTTTGCTTCACTAATGGTGTCTGCTGGTGTTCTGGAGAGTTGATAAGTGGAAAGTTTTCATCAAATAGTATCCTTCTTCTCAAGTGTTAGAAAGTTTGATATCTCCCAGGAAAGAAAAAGGTGGATATTTTGGGGGGGGAGGTTTCAATATAATAAGTAATTGACTCTAAAAGCCACACTTTCTGCTTTGACTTGAGCTTTCCCTAGGAGAAGTGATTGCCTTCAGGTAGAGTGATCTCAGCAAACCTGAGCGCAGGTGGTGTGCTGTAAGACAGTCAGGGTAGGTAGCTGTGACTTCCACCATGTGTTTAGTGTCCCCCCCAAAAAAACTCCCCTTATTCCTCTGCTAGAGAAGCCTAAGCTCTGGAGGAAGTAAAGCCCTTGAGGTTTCCTACAGCTGAGATGTCGTTTGTTCCTGTGGTTCCAAGATGGCTCTGTTTTATTCGGAGCATTTTTATCTCTTTTATTTTCTTAGATTTCTCATTCTCATCCTGTCCTCCACGAGTCTCTGCTGATCAAAGAAACAGCCAGAGATGTTGACAGTTACAGAAAGCTTTTTATCTCTGCCTTGTTCAAAATATATTGGTGTGAGTTTAATAATACACTGATAAATACAAGAATTTTGCTTTCAAACAATTCTGGCATCAGATAACACTAACATGACGGCATGTGAGATGACCTCTGATGCACTGAAATGTGACATGACCCTGAGGAGAAATGGATTTTCTTGTCATCTGTTCCCTTCTTAAGGGACTCAGAGATGCTTACCTACTGTGTATTTTTAATAGTTCTTATTAGAATGTGTTTCTTACTTGCTGAAATTTTAACCAATGTCTTCCTGCCTTTAATGAAAATACCTCATGGCAGATATCGCTGAATGTCCACAAAGCAGACCCACAACCCTCTCTCGGTATCATGCCTCATTCCTGAAGATAGTTAGCAAACCTCCAGTTCTCTTCGTTAGGCCAAAGGGATCCAGTGTTTTTCTTTATATGATTTCCAGAAGACAGCTCCAATTTCTCTCTTTTTTTTCTTTTAACACATTATTGTTAAGAGCAGGGCTAGAGCATTCATTAAGTCAAGTTTAACTCACAAAAGAGTCTTAACTCAATTTACCAGCATCTGAGTTTTTAAATGTTTGAACTATGGGCTCAGTTGAAGTCATTTGGGTTTTTCCCTCCTTTTATTATCTTCATGATCAAGAGCAAACACTTTGTCTGAATATTACCGTTGCCAAGACCAGCTCAAGTTCTTCCTGCTGTGCCAGAGAAAGCCCTTGAACCTCTGCTGGTTGCAGGGCTTTACTTGGGCAGAGAACAGGTAGAAGACCAGGCTTAGCAGATAAGCAGACTGAGCTCTGTCTGATGCCTATAATCTAGGAAGCCCGCCACCCCCATCAAGCACCGTGCAGCACAGAAGCGCCTGCTAAGCACCTTCTCCACAGTATAATTTTGCTTTTCTGAAGAAGTGGTACTCAGCATTGCTGTAGCTCAAATCACCATAAGAATCTTTTTTAAAAAGGTAAACCTGAGGAGGCATACAAAGTCATTCAATGTTTTATGAGAATATCTAAAGAAAGCTGCATATGTATGTATTTTATGCTTTGGTTTGGTGAGGAGTGGACAGTTCTGGCAAAGTCTGGTTGGACTGAAGGGTTTGTTGGTAGGAGAAGCTGGGGGAGTTTAACAAAGCCTGTCCAGATTTAGAACATGCTTCTCAGAGAAGAGAAGTTTGGAGAGTCCCCAAAATACCATTTAAAAAATTCTTTCTTTTTTAAAAAAATTTTTATTGTCCATAATGAGTTACATTATTTAGTGGGCAAACAATGAGTTGTTATCCCCAATTCTCTGATGCTTCCCCTCCCCCCAAAAATTCTTTCGGAAGTTGCTTTTGTCTCTATATTTTTCGGACTCTATCATTTTAAATGTATTTATTTATGCTTGTGTGTGTGTGTGTGTGGATGGGGCATGGAATGTGTGGTGTATGCATGTGTACGTGCCCATTCACCTGTTCCTTTTTTAAAATTATTTATTTATTTGAGAGAGGAGGGGGGAGAGAGAGACGGAGAATGGACACACCAAGGCATCCTGCCCCTGCAAATCAACTCCAGACACGTGCCTCTTTGTGCATCTGGCTTTGCCTGATACTGGAGAACTGAACCAGGGCTGTCAGGTTTCGCAACCCAGTGCCTTTAACTGCTGAGCCATCCCTCCATCCCCTCTTCCACCCATTCTTATTTGAGCGGGAGTTTCTTACTGATCTCTGAACTTGTTTTTTTCCATGAGTTCAGGAAACTCTCAGGTCTCTGCTTCCCACAGGAGTGAGATTGCATGTAGGCGTCTCCCAGACCTTCTGTGGCTTTATGCCTCCACAGGTAGCACTCATTACAGCTGAGTCATCTCTCCAGCACGATTCAGTTTTGATATGTGTGTAGTATGTTTGCTGTGTGCACGTGTGGTGTATACCTGTGTGTGTGTGCAGATGTGCATGCCCCATGTACACATGTGAAGGGCAGAGGAAGACACCATATTCAAAAATACCATGTCTTTGGCCTTATTTCCTTGAGCCAGAGTCTCTCACGGAATCTAGAGAGTCCTGTTTCTCAGTTAGGCTGGCTGACCAGGGAGCCCCAGCAATGCTCCCGTCTCTACCCCATGTCGTACTGGGGCTACAGGCATTTATGGCCGTGCTTGACGTTTTATGTGAGTGAGTGCTGGGGATCAAACTTAGGTCCTCATGCTTGCTAATTAAATGTTCTTACTCATCATGCCATCTTCCCAGCCCTCTCCTTTAAAATGTTTTAGCTTGATTTTAGCATTCCTTAAAACCTTTTACCATGTAGCCTATGTTAATCTTGAACTTGAGATTGTCCTGATTTAGCCTCTAGAGTGCTGAGATTACAGGTGTGCCCACTAATCCTGGCTGACTTCATTCTTTATCATGCTCAGGTGAATGAAAGAACAGCCTTCCATATTCAAAAATATCATGAATTTAATTGACAAGATGCATTTGTGTCAATTTTTTATTTTAGATGAGATCAGGTGCTTTCAGGGTGGTATGGCTTGTTTGTATTTTTCAGAAGGCAGTGAGAGAGCTGGGAACAACTCAGTTCCACCATCAAGACATTGGATGATGGCTGACATCCTGGCAAGAGACAAACCACACCTAGCCTTCACACAGGGCCCAAATGAAACCTACAAGAAATTGACAAGACAAACAGGAGACCAATCACCACAGCAAGTCTGATAACCCATGAAAGGTCAATGGAGACAGACACCAATGATACCCAACACAACCCAGGGCAAAGATCCAGAGATACTTAAGATCTCAACAACAAAGCTGACTCAAAACTCAACCACTATGACTCAGGGATCTGAGTGGAAGAGGGGGCAGAAAGAATGTAAGAGCCATGGTGGGGGAGAATATCCAGAGACATTGCCCCCCTCAGCAACAATACACAAAGGGGGAAGAAAAAAAAAGAGAAAGAAAAACTGTTTACCTCTGGTGCACTTAATTCATAACCCCATAAACTATGGATAGATCCAGTATGTGCACCAAGGAGGGACCCCAGTGGGTAGGGGACAGAGAGGAGGGAAATGGGGACACCTTCACAAGAGTTGCTCATACAATGTATATACTTACTCATAATAAATATATTAATAAAAAAATAAAAAATTATTTTAGTATGATTTTTTTACTTAAACTTTCAATAGTCAGCCATTTCAAAGTTTACTGGGGAAGTCTTAAAGCGCTTCAAAAAAAAATCACATGACTGCACAAAACACCAAAATCTTAATATATGTGTATACACACTTGGATGTATGTATGTATGTATAAGTATTTAACCTCTACTCTCTATCCTTTGAGGACATGCTTAAGAAAGAAGCAGTCTGTTTTAGATTTACTTAAATTTGGGAGTTCCTGTTTTCCCAGTTTAGTAATTTTATGTTATGATTTTTGTACCTTTTTCTTCTTGCAAGTGAGATGGGAAAATTGGATTGCCCCCAGGAGAGCAGTTAGGAGGGAATGACTTTATAAACCACAAGAAATAGTTTTATTTGTGACAGTCTTACATGGAGAATATGTTGACTTGGTAATTACCTCATTCTTAGCTAAGAACGGGAAGACATGTGATGCAGCTTTTTAAAATGCTATTTCAAGGGGGAAAAACCTTTAAAATGTCAAAGATGGCAGTAAAAATGCTTCCTGGACTTAAATATTAGCAATTACAAATGAGCAATTTCTAAATCAGAAACATTTGGATGAAATTCCTCACAAACCATGGTAGAGATTTTGTAAGGAGTATTTCTGTGTAATTGCTCTCTTTTGTCACCAGCTGTCATTTTTTTGAGCATTTATGATGATTTTGAGTTAATCTATATTGGTGTGAAAACAAAAAGCAGTGAAACCCAAAACAAACTTGTGTTCTTTTTGAGTAAATACTATACACTTGGTCCTTGGGAGCATTTTAATCTCTTAGTCTGCTAGAGTTTGGGGTTTTGGAAAGGGAGGGCTGTGAGCTTCTGAACCACAAAATGCCTAGATTACCACATGTGCATTCTCAAAACCAGGCATCACTAGCCAGGAAAGGTGAAGGCAGACAGTTCAGTAACCAGCCCGGGTGCCTGGTGTGTAAACGCAGGTGGAAGGGCTGCTTCGGGAGCTCTGGAGTCTAGAGGAACAGGTAGCCAGAAGTGGGAGACGAGGATGTAAACATGGGTGCAGCAAGTATAAAGCGATGCCTCTGTGGATGCCCACATTCAAGGATAAGAAAGTCCTTCATCTGCTGTGCTCCTGACTTGGAGTCTTACTGTTCTCTGTCCAACTTCTTGCATGGCACTTTGCATTCGTTCACATGCAAGTCCCGAGAATGCAAGATTCATTTGTCCTTGGAGACTTGCATGAACATTCACAGATACTGACCCATCTGCTTTCCTATTTGGATGCTGTTTTTATTTCTTTCACTGAGCCTTTTCCATTTCTTCCCTTTCCAGTTTTTCTTTCTGATTATATATGTATATGTATATGCATATAATCAGAAAGAAAATGAATTATATAATGCATTCCCAAAGATTAATCTGCATTTCCCAATGAGAATAATCATATCCCTAAGTACTTATATTTTTCAGAATTTTTCTCCATCACTTTACACTTCATAGTCTAATTTCATCAGGATGTGGTACAGATGTAAAAATGAGTATGATAGTCATGTATCCTCACATTTATTTGATTCCCCAATTACATTTCTTTAGTGTTTAATAAATGTCAGATATTATTTGAGGAACTAGAGATAGAGAAATGATGAAGACAAACTGGTTGTCTGTAAAGATTCACCATGTAGGGTAGGAGCAAGACATAAAGATCCAAAAGCCCCAGAAATTATGAAAGGGTAGCAAATGTGGAGGACTGCTTAAGAAGCACTCTATGCCCAACACTGTTTCTGTCTCCTTCCTATATATATTTTTTCAATTGGCTGATTTGAATTTATTTTGCTTCATATGCATGTTTCTGTAGGTAATATATTACATATGTTTATTATTCATAATATATTATAAATAAATGCAGTTAATAGGCACGTGTATTTAGGGCAGTGAGGGCAGTGGGGGCAGTGGGGGGCAGGAGGGAAGGGGCAGTGAGGGCAGTGAGGGCAGTGGGCAGA